>BSBM01002819.1:0-49473 GCA_027924585.1 Larix kaempferi
CGACAAACACTCTAAACTCTCATATTTACTTTTTACTTTGTATTAAAGGTAAAAAGTAAAGTCTCTAGTTTAAGTCTCATATTTACTTTTTACTTTGTATTATTCTTTTTTGTTTATGGCCGACATAATATTTACCACCTAATCCTAAGCTCTAAATTCTCTAGTTGAAGTCTCATATTTACTTTTTACTTTCTATTATTCTTTTTTGTTTATGGCCCACATAACATTTATTACTTTTTACTTTGTATTATTTTGTTACTCGACAAACACATGTTACAAGATCTCCCGCATACTGGCTTTAGAGAGCGGAGGGAGAGGCGCAATAAAATTGGCTTTGATGGATAGATAACTATAAGACATCCAATTGAGAAATGAATCAAAACTAAAACTTAGGGTTTGAAATTCATGTAGAATTTATGGTTGGAATCATCCTTACCTTGTAGCCTAACACAATGTTATGAAGCTATGCATTCTAGCAAATTTTTATGAAGCTTCAAATTCTACACATTTATTTTGTGCAAAGAACACTTTGTATTTAAATCCTATGTAATATTTTCTTTTGTTACTATAGCATGTAGATAAATGTGTTTATAAATAATATTTAAAATATTTATTTATTTAATAAATTAGTACTTTCTTATAAATCTTATTATTTACTTAGGGAGCGTATTCAACTTTTCAAATAAGGTTTTTATAACGAATTTAAATATTTAAAATAGGGACATACACTTGTAAAATTAATTTTCCCCTTTCCTAGACAATGTTAAAGAATAAGTAATTTTCTCACTTCATGGTAACAATTTCTTCTATGTTGAGCTTGTTATTTTAGGAACATGTTTACTCTTTAAACAATATATCATAACTATTTTGATGGATGGAAAATGGAAGTGTGTTAACTTTGTAAGATGGTATTGATACAACCATAGGTGTTTTTACTTTATCGTAGGTGTTTTTACTTTATCGTTTTTATGGTTCTTGTAGCTGTCCGTCCTAATGATTTGCTACAAAAGTCACTTCTTTTGTACATTGTTTTATTCCTTTATCTTAATGCTTGTTATTTTGTATTTACTCAAATAGGGTTTGACATTGCTATATTAAAAATGACATAAAAAGTGAATAACAAGTACAAATACAATTATAAAAATATAGGAGAATTATAGTTATAAACACTTATTGAATAATATAATATAAATGTCCATCCTATTCACTAATAAATCTCTATTTACAAATGGCATTTCCTAATCCCTTAATATAAGTTTCCTTGCCTTTGTTTTGATGGGTTGGATGCCCACGGTTGATCTCGTGGTTAATTCTAAAAATTAATCCATTAAAAAATTAAATTATGAAGTGAGAATCCATTTACCTGTTGAACGGCCCATCGGGGAGGCATCCTGGCGATGTACAGAAAATTTCAATTTTGACGATTGTTTGTCAAAATTCAAACTTGCAGCAGTAGCCAATACGGATGAACAATGTGTCCATGTAGACCACTTATGTTAGGGCGTCCAAGTGGGCAAGGTAAAGCACTAGTGCACTTGGGGTAAAACAAATTGAGAAGTGGCAAAAATGATTTTTACCACACTTTTTTTATATATTAAACCCTGTTCCGGTGCGACCGACATTAAAGTGCACCGATGCCCACAATAAACGAGACACGCCGAATAGTAGGATTTTTTAGACAAATTAAAGGGTTTTGCATGGAATTGTTTTATTATAATAACAACCAGTGCGTTTGTCAAATAGAAAAGAACCAGCACATTATTGTTATCCAGCGCACCGTCTATGATATTTGCGATTAAACATATCAACCCGATGCACCATTAAGTAGGGTTTTTAAATAAAATTTTAAGAGATTTTGCAATGAATTTCTTTGTTGCAATGTCCCATAAATAGCAAAAATTAAAAAAAAAATTCCGTCCCTGTAATAGATGCTGATTGAGAATAAAATAGTCGCAAGTTAATTCTAAAACTAGGAAAATATGTAAATGCTTACTGTAGATAAAAGGAAGTCGACCATTCCTAAATAATCATGATCTCTCTAGATTTTTACATTTTCAATCCTGCGGAAGCAATGTGGAATTAATTATTGATGTATCCGGTTACGAGTTTACAATTGCCGGGTGTAACTGTAATAGCAATTCTTTCATACAGTTTTAATGAAATCATATGAATGTATTATGAATGTCTAAATGGCACCTTCATGTGATATGGCCTTTGTTGATGAAATGTTGAAACCATGGTGGGACATGTATCAATCAAGGAGAGGAAAACATACCCCGACAGGGCTGCCGAGAGGTAAGAGTATTCTTGGGTGTTTATGGACTTACTTAGCATTTTCGCTAATACAATAATTTCATATTTGTGATTGCAGGTATTTATCCTATGACATTTCCACCCTAGAGGATCTATCCATTTTCTATCCAAATGTTTCCAGTTTTTACAAGGTACAGGTTTTAAGAGTGATGGTCAAGTCCTTTAATGGATATACCAAAATACAAAAGTTCTAGTTCCAAGGGGTTTGCTGATTGTAAAATCATAGTAGTGAGACCCTTGGACCAACGCATGCATACTAAGCAAGTTGTGGCTATTATCACACGACTCAAACTATGGTTTTTCACAAATATTCGAGTCTCCAATAAAGCAGGGGTTTGGTGTAAAGTGGATGACAGGCTGTCCAGTGAGGGTTTTGTACATGATTTGGGGTTTTCCTTGGTCATGCCTTCTATGTTTCCATTTGGTTTTGGTTCAGCACTTCACCATATTTTGGAGGTGCCTTCGTGCCCTGACCTGAGCTACGCTCATGGTCAGTGCATGTGGCATTTTAGCTCGCCTGGCGGCGTGGAGAGTGTCGTATCCTGCTCAGGTATGGCCTTTCTAAAATCGTCAACCTGTTATGGAACTCGTTTCTCCCTATGCATACCTCTTCAGGGTTTAACTTGCGTTTCCTTGTTGGATTGGCAGGTGGTAGTGGCTTCGGGTGTAATGCTGTGGGCGTCCTGGGCTTCTGTTGGCGTTTGTCAAGGGTATTGGTAAGTCTAGCTTACCCACCCACGTTGCTCTGCCTCTCGCATATCTGGTGGTGCATTTATGTGTCTCGTTTTGTTTCATGGGAGGATTTCGTGAGCCTTTGGCACACTGATTCTATTTGGAAGTCTGGAAGGGTTGCCTATTGGCTGGACCATCGAATGCATTGAATCTATGGGGTTTCGAAATGTAATAATGAGATGTAGCGAAAAGGAACTCCTGTGCAATTTCTATGGGGATTTAGAAGATCATTTTTATTACTTGCCCGATGCTTTTGACAAGTATACTCTGGTTTTTAATGGCCATTGTGGGCACATTCATTTGTGGTTCTTGTGGTTTGTCATGAAATTGGGTTTTGCTCAGGGAATTCTTCCCTGTATGATGTATGGTGTTTTGGATGTATGTTTTGAATATGGGTAAGAACTACAGCATTTCTAGATTTTCTATCAATGTCGTTTTTGGTTCCGAGAATGTAACAGTGGCTCGGCCTATGGGGTCTTATGTTGGTAATATTAACTACTTTTTACATCTCCTGATCAAAAGAGTAATGATGATGAACATGTGGATGTGGATGATGAGGACGATGCCACACAAGCAAAACCTGAGAGGTTGAGTGATTTCCAAGATATCAATGTAAATATCGATGAAGATGGGACAAATGAGCATGAAAAGTGATGATGATGAGATGGCTGATGTAGATCTCATCGATGATGAGGCTGATAGAGGTCCAAATGCTGCAGAAGCATTGAAGGCACAGGTTCATGCTGAACAGAATGAAAAGCCGCAAAGCTCCAGTTCTAGTGGGACCAGTGGCAGTGGAAGCAGTGGCAGTGGGAGTGCAAGTAGCAGTAGCGACAGCGATGGGCAGTCACGAAGGTAGTGATGACGACTCAGCCAGCTCAGGTGGTGACAATTAAATGTTGGATACGGTATCCGCAGTACAGGGAATCTGTTCTAGTTGTGTTGCAATTATTGGTGAAGAGCATGCTCAGAAAGTATCGTCAAGATAGTTGTAAGCTGATCCCAATGTATGGAAACATAATTTCGAAGTATAAAAATTGGTGTCAACACCAAAAAAATTACTTGGATGAACGACTTAACAAATCAATAGGTGAAGGGAAAGTTGATGCAGAAGGCTTGGAATTTTGGGAAAATAAGTGCCGACGTCCATGTTCGCAGTGAATGTTGTGATTGGTAGTACTAAAATGTATATTTACTGTGTTGACGTGTATTTTTTTTAAATGTTGTAAATTTTCCAAAAGATCGTAGTATTCCAAAATATTAAGAAGTACGTATTTTTTGAATTTTTTGAAAATATTGAAATTTATGTAGTTCATTGATTATGTTTCATGCTTTTGTAAATTTCAATCATCTCCTTCGAAAACCTGTAAACTGATTAAAAAATGGTAATATTAAAAAAGTACTGAAATTTATGTATTTCTTCCTTGTGCATGTTACATACTATTGTAAATTTCAGTCATCTCCTTTGAAAACTGTTAACTGATTTATTTTTACACCAGATTTGCATAATCAAGTTTATTGTAGTTTGCAATTTATTTATGCTGTTATATCCTTGCATAATCAAGTTTCTTGAAGTTTGCAATCTATGTATGCTGTTATATCCTTTTTAAATGCAGATATTTATTGTCACTCAAATTAGTACAACTACTGGCATAAAAAACTCTAATGATGAAATCCCTTTTTCCGAAAAAAACTGTATATTTGCTATTTCATAAATTAGTACAACTACTGGCATTAAAAACTCTAATGCTGAAACTAATGTTGAAATCCTTTTTTACGAAAAAAAACTGTATATTTTCTATTTCATGGAAAAAAATCGAAATATACATAGGGCTGAACCTGGCATTCCTATTTCGGTTCTGATACTAGACAGATGGGACATTATATTCACTATCTCCATTCTAATGATGAGATATTTGTTATTGTTGTGATGGGCAATTATTTTTGTACACATCAACGTGCCATACGTGGGTTTCACATTTGTATGTATGGAAAACGTCTTGGTGAATTGCAATGACGTTTTAGTTCATACTTTTTCCTTTTGTTAGGCATCTGATAGTTGTTCCATAGTTCATAGAAAATGCCGATTTCTCCCCAAAATCACTGAAATTTATATTGTGATATGCTTTTTAAATAATTACAGATATTTTCTTAACGATAATATAAATTCAAATATGAAATCGTAGAGTGCTAGAATGAGTAATTATTTTGTAGGTTTGTTACAAGGGTTTTGGGTTTCAATTTGTATATATAGATTTTTTTTTGTAGGGAACTGTAATAACAACATAGAGAGAATAGGTATTTAATTTTTCGTATTCTATAGTCTATAGAAAATAAAATGTAAATCTCTTTAAAATAATTGAAATTTTTTAATTTTTTAAAGTGAACATGTACGGGGATAAACGTAATAACATTGGGGCCCAATAATGTATCTAAAATTGGGATTGTCTAACATGGTAATAACCTCCACACCTTTAATGTTATTCTACGTCTCTGTCACTCAGTGTCATTTAACATAAGGAACCACTGGAAGGTTCAAAAAAACTATGGTAGAAAAATATGTTGTAAGCTATCAAATTATCAAAAAATTTATTCAACTTAAATGGACAGTGAAAATGACATTCAACGACTGCTGCTGAAAGTAGAATTTGTCCATCTGAAAGACATACCTCTCCAGGTGGATTACAATCATTATGTTGCCGCATCCCTAGATTATGTGCAACATTATTGTCCAAAGCTAGGAGACAAGAACTTGAATGTGTAAAGTAATTTAACAATCTATAGGATTCACCAAAGAAAATTACAGCTGCATGAGTAGGATATTTTATAATGTGAGAGAGCATGAAAATGCCATCGACTAGTTAAACTTTCAATCTACTATATATAATAATATAACTTTCATTTCTTGTTGGTAGTGGATCTTTTAATATGAGAGACCTACAATGGACTAGATACGTTACCTAGGAAAAATTTCAGTTCTTTCTTGTACTTGTACCTCTCATATCGAAGCCTCTGATCCACATCCACCATTGAATTGATAACAAAACCATTATGTGTTTATATGTTGATCATGGAAATTACAAATATTAATTAAAATAAATATTTCTTAAAGTTTATCTGTTAATAAGAACTATATTACTAGCCAATTAATAAGGTAATGTAAAAATATTGCAAAGAAGCAAACATACTGTCGGTAGAATTCTTACTAAATTTTTTGGTGTTGAATTTGTTGGGCCAATGAAGAGGACCAACTGAATTTGTTGTGCCAATGAGGTTTGGAAGTGGAACCTACATTTCGTAGATTCCATAATTTAGTTTTGGTCATGATTTTGGAACATACTCTCAGTGAAACGGTGCTTCCCTTGTTACCTTTGGTATTGGTGCCAACCTTCTATTTTCTAGCATATGGAGAATCTGAACTCCATTTGCATTAGCTATGTTCTTGATTGCACAATATCTTGTTGTAACAACTAACAAAGAACCTTTTCTATTGAAATAGAGACAAACTATATCCTACAAAAGGTGAGGACTCAATCAATATAACATCTAATAATAATAATAAAACTTCAACTGAGGTAAAATATATAACACATCTAAATCTAAATTGTTTAATGATAGCTTCCATGGTAAATATCCTTTTACCTCCAAGAAACCCTCAGTGCAAGTTCTTCACAAGATACTGAGCACTCATTGATCATCGATCAATGTTATTTACTATAGGTGCTATTATCTAATCACAGATTGCCTAAACATCAAGTCCAAGAGAAACAAACTAATTTTGTGTGATTTAGATTGAATTTTAGAATGATTACCAGTTTTCTTTTTTAAATGGATAGGCAGTGGTAGCTCCTATAAATATACATCATCGTGTCTTTTCCTATCTGATATCTATCATTTCCAATGAGATAATGTTGTTGTTATGATTATTTTAGTGTCATGTTGACTGCATGATTGGCTAATTTCCCCATATTAACGTTACCATCATCATCATATTAGCAGCTGGAACATTATCAACAACATCATCATTTAGCCATTCAAGCAATTGAGAACAAACAACATGGTATTTATATATTACAACACCGTGTTTACACTTGTTGAATGAAATTATATATTAAAGCACCGTGTTTCCACTTGTGGAATACAAATCTACATTGCTTCTCTCCAGTCTAACAAGCGAGATACAATAAAATTTAATGAGCCTCTCACAATTTCAATAATATCACCATCATCTTCATAGTTTACATATAATTGTACCTATTGCATATGACCTGATGCATAAGATAATTTCCAATAAGTATGAACATGAATATTCTATATGTCAAAATGAGCTCTAAGAAATAATTCTATTACAATGCAGTATAACTGAGATAGATACATGACCTCAACCATGAAATAGAGTCACGCACCAATGCAACTTGCATGTGCCTTTGAATTGTGTGTTGAGATCGGAGATGGGAAAAATCAAACATATCTTGTAGACAATTGTTAAATTGAAGGCCCTAATGTTGGCATGTATAAAATGCGCTTTCAACCAAAATGTATATCTAATAGATAGAAATGATTACATGTAATGCTTCCCTTGAGCTTATAGAAGTTGTAATGAGTGCTACAAACTGAAAACCTAAGTTAGCTACAAAAATGACTTCTTGTTTTTTGTTTCACAAACACCTAGTCAAATAGAGATGATGTTTGGTGGTTGGATTCGGGAGCCACAAATCATATGATGGGATACAAACCAATGGTGCATTAGAAACATTATCCAATGACAGAGACTCCATATCAATTATAGATGATGCTATGTATGAGGTCAAAGGAAATAATAGCATTGATCTAAGAGTGCCAAATGGCCAGGTCAAAAGATTAAAAGATGTATGGTATGTATACTGTCAATATATAATTGAACTCTAAACATGAAGTTACTAAGAAAACAATTTAATAATATTTAACGGTAGAGAATGAAAGGTTTGTGTTAAAGCCAATAATGAATTTGTTGTAAATGTGGTGGAAAAACATGGATTATACAAATTGAATGCAATTTTATTCATATTAGAATCACTAGTGGCAGTGGAAAAATAGATAGTTGGATAATCTATGACATCAGAGGTATGGCCATTTAAATTTTTCATTTTGCATAGGAAGCAAATGGTTAAAGAGCTACCTTGGACTAAGCTAGACAATGTAGTATGTAAAGGATGTATTGAGGATTTATTGTAGGAAAGCAACACAGTCAACACTTCATAATAGGAAAAGAATGGAGAGTGGAAAGCTTGATGGATCTTGTTAACAATTTCCTATGTGAATCAATGCCAAAATAGGGGATGGACAGTGTCGAGTATTTAATGGCAACCAATGATGAATTTTCCAGAAAAAAAATTGGATTTATTTCTTAGATAATAAATTAGATACACCTTCATTCTTTAAATAATTTAAGAGAAAATTGGAGAGCCAATGCCATAAGAAGTTAAGGGTCCCTAAAACAGATGGAGGTGGTGAATTTTTGTCAGTTTTGCAAGACACATGGAGTTATAAGGAAACTAAATTGTAGCCTATTATTCGTAACATAATGTAGTGGCTTAAAACAGATAGAGGTGGTAGTTTTTTATAAGTTTTGTAAGACACATGGAGTTATAAGGAAACTAAACTACAACCTATTCTTCATAACAAAATTTAGTGGCAAAGAGGAAAAAAAAGGAACTGGAAAGGTGTACATTAAAAGGAAAAGGATTTTCCAATGGATTTTGCACAGAATTAGTCAATATAGGGTTCTATTTGTTGCATAAATGCTTGACCAAAGTAGCAGACAGAGAAATTTATAAGGATGTAATCATGTCAGAAACCTAATATCCAAATTTTTTTGGTTTTTTGTTTAAGATATTTATCATTGTTTCTAACATAAGATAATCTTACTAATTCCCAACAAATGACATATTCGTGAGCACCTCTCTTAGTGTTCTCAAAATATTCGATTGAATTCTTTGTTATTTCAATTAGTGTGCCATGTGGGTGGGGTATATTTGAGTGAGAAGCGAGGGGGGGGGGGGAGTTTTCTTCAGAGGAAAGGAACCTCCACATTAAAATGAAAAGGAAAGGAGGGGGGGTTACTTTTTTTGAGGGAAGGAGAAGGGATAGCAAGTGATTGCTGATGAGTGTGGAGGTTATTGATATTGTCAATGGAAACCAGAGTCCATTTTATATGGCTATGTGGGCTTGTTGTTCTTGGCTGTTGTGGACATGGTGGGCCATGAACCCCTTGTGGACTTCTGGAGCTAGAGAGTCGTCAAGGTTATTCCTATCTTGCAAGGAGGTTATTCTAGTTTTGGGCAGGATGGACTTGGATTTGCACACTTGGACGATTCAATCAAGAGAAAAGGTAACCCTTATAATTTTGATGATTAAATTACATTACTATAATACTGTTGTTTCGCGGCTATTGTTTCTAGATTATTATTAAGTACTTATGAAAGAGTTAATTACTATGACTAATTTTTTCTATTAGCTTCAATTTATATTTGCATGATAGATACAACTAATAGATTTAGCTTTGTTCAAGGCAATAAATCTAGAGTTAAATTGAAATTAACCTTGAGACTGGAAATTTAGAATTAATTGAGATATAAATTATGATAAGGTAGATAAGCCCTATGATTCGTTCTACAAGATCTCTGTAATACATGTATTTACCTGTCTAATAAATAACCAAAGGGTAATGGAAACAATGAATGATTAGTAGTACATTGTATATAAGATACTGTCAGAATAAAAAGGATATTGTCTGTTCAAACTTATAAGAAATACTAGTCTATAGGTTTTCTACATAGATGTCTAGCACAGGCTAGTGGACTAGCCATGCTAGACATGTGACAGTCATCACGAAGTAATTTTCCAGGGTTGATAAGGTTTCCGAATATGAAGTTTGATATGCATTTAACCCTGGACGTTGTTGCCCTAAAGGCCCTTTGCTCCTTAAGAAAAGTATTGATGTAGATGGTTTAAGGGAATTAAATACTACGTAACCAGCTATTCAAATTGCATAAATAAAATATGGTGAGTGGAATAATTCATACCTGCAAGCTTGTAACGTGCCCTTCTTCTGTAGTAACCTGCACACTCAAACCATTAATTAGTGGAAAATATTGCTGTGTTTAGTTGACCCGATTTGAATGATTCCTTAACTAGATAACTTTGGGACTACCATGTTCCTCCCAACCATGATCCTACAACCGTTCCTGGTTCAGTATGGATCCCCCTGAGCTGGTTTTGACATGCAAATTGAGAGATAGAGACCCTAGGTCCACTGCTGGTTCAGGTCTAAAACTTATGTGAGCTACTTCAACAACACAAGCCGTTCCAACAAAGTGGAACCGCAACAACAACAACACAAGCCGTTCCATGCAGCAGCCGCCTCCAGCTAATTCCAGAAGAGTCGGAGCAACTTCTAACAGAAGAACAAATAACAATCTCCCCCATTCAGCAGCAACGTCCTCCTTCGTCGTCCTCAAATTCACGTTTCGTCTACGTACTGCCCATCACCACCACCACCACCACCGCCTCCGCTGCCCAAGTCCCCACTGCACCACCTACTTCCTCGCTACCGCTTGCCACTGGTAGATTTCATAGAATTTGATTGTTGATTAAAAACATAATTACTATTTTGGGGCGTTGCTGCTCTCGCCTAGCCATTACCAAGTTCGTACATTAACTGGGATTTAATGGAATCCATTAAGCCATTATAATATAAATGAAATATTGGATAACCAATTTCAACCGATACAAAATTAAAATGTAAATTAATTTTACAGAAATAAAATTTTGCCAGACAGAAATGGCTGCATGCTCAAAATTTTGAGACTTATTTGCTGCTCTAAAATATTTGCGATTGAAAATTGTCTTTTCTTACAAATTCAAGCTGAAAATTGAGACTAATTTGTCTATGTAAAAGATTTGCAAGTGAAACATTTTTCTAGTGCGCAAAAAACATGTCATCTGCATGCTGACACTCGTAAAAAAACACAAATAATTTGCGAGCATTTCACTACCTCACAAAGATGCTTCAAGTCCGTTGTCTCATATAATAGTTCATGGCTTGTAAATGGACCATTCTCTAGGGTGACACATCAAATACTGGAGGTGAGTCATTGGCTAGTATCATCAATAATACCATGGAATTCTGTTCTTGTAATTATAGATGCCTCTCAGATCATCTTATCGCCTGCTGTGGGGCTGTGGATTAGAGCCAAAATTGCAATGGTTTTCTTTTTTAAATATACAAATCAATCATGATATTTTCTTTGTTTACTCATTTTTTCTTTGAGAATCAATGTAGGGTTGCCTGCTGTAGAATGGTAGCTGTGTGTGGATGTCCTAGAGACAATATCTACTCAGTGGTTCAGTAGTTTAAATATGACTACATTGTTTAAGTAAAAACACCGTTGAATTCTTTTTGTTTTATATGTTCCCTATTATTTTGATTTAATATTGATCTGTGCATACTGTGGAAGAACCGAAAGAGCTTGGCGACATTGTATTCTCGATAAAAAGAATCAGTCGTGGTGAGATAAATGCTATATTTATGTTGTTTATAGCATAACTTTTTTTTACAAAACCGCAAATTCATACTTATATGTTACAAACAAAATTCTATCAATGGTAGTATTTCAAATTTCATTGTTTCTTTCAATAATTTAAAGTAATTATCTTTTTATTTCTCATTTGAAGAAATTCTGTATGTATAATGGGAAGAGACAGCCGTTAATATTATTGAAGTAATGCCAAAAACATATTACTATTTAGTAGAGACAACTTTAAAGTATTGTATACAGTTCTTCTTCCATCTAAACTAAAGAGGATGAACATATTTAAGTTCGATGGAGATGAGTAGTAAGAAATTATAAACATATAAGCTTATATTTTACAATTATCTTTACTACATTGGACAATACATTCAACAATTGCTAAGCATGTAAAATTCAATAGCCATAACACTTGTCCGGATTTTAAAGCCAAGTATTAATGTGTAACAAAACCCCAAACAAAGTTGTTGGAGATACATAATCAATTTGTTAAGTATAGACAATATTTCAAAGTATAGAGAGAGTCAAAACATTTAAAAATGATATTTTTACTTGTTTGTTAGCTTGTTTTTCCTTGGGTCATCAAGTGAGCATTCATGAGACAAGGGTAGAACAAACTAAAAAAAATTAAGTTTGTATCCAAAGTTAATTTTGGTGAGCATTCATGAGACAAGGATGTAACAAACTAAAAAAAATTAAGTTTGAATCCAAACTAAACCATCCCAGATCCAAATCCTAGGCTCTATCAAGCGCCGCCTCCTTGAATAGCTCCTTGAGTGTAATACCCGAGCCACTTAATACTAAGCTCTAAAGTCTCTAGTTTAAGTCTCATATTTACTTTTTACTTCGTATTATTATGTTTTGTTTATGGCCGACATAATATTTATTACTTTTTACTTTGTATTATTCTTTTTTGTTTACTTTGTATTATTTTGTTACTAGACAAACTCGACAAACACTCTAAACTCTCATATTTACTTTTTACTTTGTATTAAAGGTAAAAAGTAAAGTCTCTAGTTTAAGTCTCATATTTACTTTTTACTTTGTATTATTCTTTTTTGTTTATGGCCGACATAATATTTACCACCTAATCCTAAGCTCTAAATTCTCTAGTTGAAGTCTCATATTTACTTTTTACTTTCTATTATTCTTTTTTGTTTATGGCCCACATAACATTTATTACTTTTTACTTTGTATTATTTTGTTACTCGACAAACACATGTTACAAGATCTCCCGCATACTGGCTTTAGAGAGCGGAGGGAGAGGCGCAATAAAATTGGCTTTGATGGATAGATAACTATAAGACATCCAATTGAGAAATGAATCAAAACTAAAACTTAGGGTTTGAAATTCATGTAGAATTTATGGTTGGAATCATCCTTACCTTGTAGCCTAACACAATGTTATGAAGCTATGCATTCTAGCAAATTTTTATGAAGCTTCAAATTCTACACATTTATTTTGTGCAAAGAACACTTTGTATTTAAATCCTATGTAATATTTTCTTTTGTTACTATAGCATGTAGATAAATGTGTTTATAAATAATATTTAAAATATTTATTTATTTAATAAATTAGTACTTTCTTATAAATCTTATTATTTACTTAGGGAGCGTATTCAACTTTTCAAATAAGGTTTTTATAACGAATTTAAATATTTAAAATAGGGACATACACTTGTAAAATTAATTTTCCCCTTTCCTAGACAATGTTAAAGAATAAGTAATTTTCTCACTTCATGGTAACAATTTCTTCTATGTTGAGCTTGTTATTTTAGGAACATGTTTACTCTTTAAACAATATATCATAACTATTTTGATGGATGGAAAATGGAAGTGTGTTAACTTTGTAAGATGGTATTGATACAACCATAGGTGTTTTTACTTTATCGTAGGTGTTTTTACTTTATCGTTTTTATGGTTCTTGTAGCTGTCCGTCCTAATGATTTGCTACAAAAGTCACTTCTTTTGTACATTGTTTTATTCCTTTATCTTAATGCTTGTTATTTTGTATTTACTCAAATAGGGTTTGACATTGCTATATTAAAAATGACATAAAAAGTGAATAACAAGTACAAATACAATTATAAAAATATAGGAGAATTATAGTTATAAACACTTATTGAATAATATAATATAAATGTCCATCCTATTCACTAATAAATCTCTATTTACAAATGGCATTTCCTAATCCCTTAATATAAGTTTCCTTGCCTTTGTTTTGATGGGTTGGATGCCACGGTTGATCTCGTGGTTAATTCTAAAAATTAATCCATTAAAAAATTAAATTATGAAGTGAGAATCCATTTACCTGTTGAACGGCCCATCGGGGAGGCATCCTGGCGATGTACAGAAAATTTCAATTTTGACGATTGTTTGTCAAAATTCAAACTTGCAGCAGTAGCCAATACGGATGAACAATGTGTCCATGTAGACCACTTATGTTAGGGCGTCCAAGTGGGCAAGGTAAAGCACTAGTGCACTTGGGGTAAAACAAATTGAGAAGTGGCAAAAATGATTTTTACCACACTTTTTTTATATATTAAACCCTGTTCCGGTGCGACCGACATTAAAGTGCACCGATGCCCACAATAAACGAGACACGCCGAATAGTAGGATTTTTTAGACAAATTTAAAGGGTTTTGCATGGAATTGTTTTATTATAATAACAACCAGTGCGTTTGTCAAATAGAAAAGAACCAGCACATTATTGTTATCCAGCGCACCGTCTATGATATTTGCGATTAAACATATCAACCCGATGCACCATTAAGTAGGGTTTTTAAATAAAATTTTAAGAGATTTTGCAATGAATTTCTTTGTTGCAATGTCCCATAAATAGCAAAAATTAAAAAAAAAATTCCGTCCCTGTAATAGATGCTGATTGAGAATAAAATAGTCGCAAGTTAATTCTAAAACTAGGAAAATATGTAAATGCTTACTGTAGATAAAAGGAAGTCGACCATTCCTAAATAATCATGATCTCTCTAGATTTTTACATTTTCAATCCTGCGGAAGCAATGTGGAATTAATTATTGATGTATCCCGGTTACGAGTTTACAATTGCCGGTGTAACTGTAATAGCAATTCTTTCATACAGTTTTAATGAAATCATATGAATGTATTATGAATGTCTAAATGGCACCTTCATGTGATATGGCCTTTGTTGATGAAATGTTGAAACCATGGTGGGACATGTATCAATCAAGGAGAGGAAAACATACCCCGACAGGGCTGCCGAGAGGTAAGAGTATTCTTGGGTGTTTATGGACTTACTTAGCATTTTCGCTAATACAATAATTTCATATTTGTGATTGCAGGTATTTATCCTATGACATTTCCACCCTAGAGGATCTATCCATTTTCTATCCAAATGTTTCCAGTTTTTACAAGGTACAGGTTTTAAGAGTGATGGTCAAGTCCTTTAATGGATATACCAAAATACAAAAGTTCTAGTTCCAAGGGGTTTGCTGATGTAAAATCATAGTAGTGAGACCCTTGGACCAACGCATGCATACTAAGCAAGTTGTGGCTATTATCACACGACTCAAACTATGGTTTTTCACAAATATTCGAGTCTCCAATAAAGCAGGGTTTGGTGTAAAGTGGATGACAGGCTGTCCAGTGAGGGTTTGTAATGATTTGGGGTTTTCCTTGGTCATGCCTTCTATGTTTCCATTTGGTTTTGGTTCAGCACTTCACCATATTTTGGAGGTGCCTTCGTGCCCTGACCTGAGCTACGCTCATGGTCAGTGCATGTGGCATTTTAGCTCGCCTGGCGGCGTGGAGAGTGTCGTATCCTGCTCAGGTATGGCCTTTCTAAAATCGTCAACCTGTTATGGAACTCGTTTCTCCCTATGCATACCTCTTCAGGGTTTAACTTGCGTTTCCTTGTTGGATTGGCAGGTGGTAGTGGCTTCGGGTGTAATGCTGTGGGCGTCCTGGGCTTCTGTTGGCGTGTCAAGGGTATTGGTAAGTCTAGCTTACCCACCCACGTTGCTCTGCCTCTCGCATATCTGGTGGTGCATTTATGTGTCTCGTTTTGTTTCATGGGAGGATTTCGTGAGCCTTTGGCACACTGATTCTATTTGGAAGTCTGGAAGGGTTGCCTATTGGCTGGACCATCGAATGCATTGAATCTATGGGGTTTCGAAATGTAATAATGAGATGTAGCGAAAAGGAACTCCTGTGCAATTTCTATGGGGATTTAGAAGATCATTTTTATTACTTGCCCGATGCTTTTGACAAGTATACTCTGGTTTTAATGGCCATTGTGGGCACATTCATTTGTGGTTCTTGTGGTTTGTCATGAAATTGGGTTTTGCTCAGGGAATTCTTCCCTGTATGATGTATGGTGTTTTGGATGTATGTTTTGAATATGGGTAAGAACTACAGCATTTCTAGATTTTCTATCAATGTCGTTTTTGGTTCCGAGAATGTAACAGTGGCTCGGCCTATGGGGTCTTATGTTGGTAATATTAACTACTTTTTACATCTCCTGATCAAAAGAGTAATGATGATGAACATGTGGATGTGGATGATGAGGACGATGCCACACAAGCAAAACCTGAGAGGTTGAGTGATTTCCAAGATATCAATGTAAATATCGATGAAGATGGGACAAATGAGCATGAAAGTGATGATGATGAGATGGCTGATGTAGATCTCATCGATGATGAGGCTGATAGAGGTCCAAATGCTGCAGAAGCATTGAAGGCACAGGTTCATGCTGAACAGAATGAAAAGCCGCAAAGCTCCAGTTCTAGTGGGACCAGTGGCAGTGGAAGCAGTGGCAGTGGGAGTGCAAGTAGCAGTAGCGACAGCGATGGCAGTCACGAAGGTAGTGATGACGACTCAGCCAGCTCAGGTGGTGACAATTAAATGTTGGATACGGTATCCGCAGTACAGGGAATCTGTTCTAGTTGTGTTGCAATTATTGGTGAAGAGCATGCTCAGAAAGTATCGTCAAGATAGTTGTAAGCTGATCCCAATGTATGGAAACATAATTTCGAAGTATAAAAATTGGTGTCAACACCAAAAAAATTACTTGGATGAACGACTTAACAAATCAATAGGTGAAGGGAAAGTTGATGCAGAAGGCTTGGAATTTTGGGAAAATAAGTGCCGACGTCCATGTTCGCAGTGAATGTTGTGATTGGTAGTACTAAAATGGTATATTTACTGTGTTGACGTGTATTTTTTTTAAATGTTGTAAATTTTCCAAAAGATCGTAGTATTCCAAAATATTAAGAAGTACGTATTTTTTGAATTTTTTGAAAATATTGAAATTTATGTAGTTCATTGATTATGTTTCATGCTTTTGTAAATTTCAATCATCTCCTTCGAAAACCTGTAAACTGATTAAAAAATGGTAATATTAAAAAAGTACTGAAATTTATGTATTTCTTCCTTGTGCATGTTACATACTATTGTAAATTTCAGTCATCTCCTTTGAAAACTGTTAACTGATTTATTTTTACACCAGATTTGCATAATCAAGTTTATTGTAGTTTGCAATTTATTTATGCTGTTATATCCTTGCATAATCAAGTTTCTTGAAGTTTGCAATCTATGTATGCTGTTATATCCTTTTTAAATGCAGATATTTATTGTCACTCAAATTAGTACAACTACTGGCATAAAAAACTCTAATGATGAAATCCCTTTTTCCGAAAAAAACTGTATATTTGCTATTTCATAAATTAGTACAACTACTGGCATTAAAAACTCTAATGCTGAAACTAATGTTGAAATCCTTTTTTACGAAAAAAAACTGTATATTTTCTATTTCATGGAAAAAATCGAAATATACATAGGGCTGAACCTGGCATTCCTATTTCGGTTCTGATACTAGACAGATGGGACATTATATTCACTATCTCCATTCTAATGATGAGATATTTGTTATTGTTGTGATGGGCAATTATTTTTGTACACATCAACGTGCCATACGTGGGTTTCACATTTGTATGTATGGAAAACGTCTTGGTGAATTGCAATGACGTTTTAGTTCATACTTTTTCCTTTTGTTAGGCATCTGATAGTTGTTCCATAGTTCATAGAAAATGCCGATTTCTCCCCAAAATCACTGAAATTTATATTGTGATATGCTTTTTAAATAATTACAGATATTTTCTTAACGATAATATAAATTCAAATATGAAATCGTAGAGTGCTAGAATGAGTAATTATTTTGTAGGTTTGTTACAAGGGTTTTGGGTTTCAAATTTGTATATATAGATTTTTTTTTGTAGGGAACTGTAATAACAACATAGAGAGAATAGGTATTTAATTTTTCGTATTCTATAGTCTATAGAAAATAAAATGTAAATCTCTTTAAAATAATTGAAATTTTTTAATTTTTTAAAGTGAACATGTACGGGGATAAACGTAATAACATTGGGGCCCAATAATGTATCTAAAATTGGGATTGTCTAACATGGTAATAACCTCCACACCTTTAATGTTATTCTACGTCTCTGTCACTCAGTGTCATTTAACATAAGGAACCACTGGAAGGTTCAAAAAACTATGGTAGAAAATATGTTGTAAGCTATCAAATTATCAAAAAATTTATTCAACTTAAATGGACAGTGAAAATGACATTCAACGACTGCTGCTGAAAGTAGAATTTGTCCATCTGAAAGACATACCTCTCCAGGTGGATTACAATCATTATGTTGCCGCATCCCTAGATTATGTGCAACATTATTGTCCAAAGCTAGGAGACAAGAACTTGAATGTGTAAAGTAATTTAACAATCTATAGGATTCACCAAAGAAAATTACAGCTGCATGAGTAGGATATTTTATAATGTGAGAGAGCATGAAAATGCCATCGACTAGTTAAACTTTCAATCTACTATATATAATAATATAACTTTCATTTCTTGTTGGTAGTGGATCTTTTAATATGAGAGACCTACAATGGACTAGATACGTTACCTAGGAAAAATTTCAGTTCTTTCTTGTACTTGTACCTCTCATATCGAAGCCTCTGATCCACATCCACCATTGAATTGATAACAAAACCATTATGTGTTTATATGTTGATCATGGAAATTACAAATATTAATTAAAATAAATATTTCTTAAAGTTTATCTGTTAATAAGAACTATATTACTAGCCAATTAATAAGGTAATGTAAAAATATTGCAAAGAAGCAAACATACTGTCGGTAGAATTCTTACTAAATTTTTTGGTGTTGAATTTGTTGGGCCAATGAAGAGGACCAACTGAATTTGTTGTGCCAATGAGGTTTGGAAGTGGAACCTACATTTCGTAGATTCCATAATTTAGTTTTGGTCATGATTTTGGAACATACTCTCAGTGAAACGGTGCTTCCCTTGTTACCTTTGGTATTGGTGCCAACCTTCTATTTTCTAGCATATGGAGAATCTGAACTCCATTTGCATTAGCTATGTTCTTGATTGCACAATATCTTGTTGTAACAACTAACAAAGAACCTTTTCTATTGAAATAGAGACAAACTATATCCTACAAAAGGTGAGGACTCAATCAATATAACATCTAATAATAATAATAAAACTTCAACTGAGGTAAAATATATAACACATCTAAATCTAAATTGTTTAATGATAGCTTCCATGGTAAATATCCTTTTACCTCCAAGAAACCCTCAGTGCAAGTTCTTCACAAGATACTGAGCACTCATTGATCATCGATCAATGTTATTTACTATAGGTGCTATTATCTAATCACAGATTGCCTAAACATCAAGTCCAAGAGAAACAAACTAATTTTGTGTGATTTAGATTGAATTTTAGAATGATTACCAGTTTTCTTTTTTAAATGGATAGGCAGTGGTAGCTCCTATAAATATACATCATCGTGTCTTTTCCTATCTGATATCTATCATTTCCAATGAGATAATGTTGTTGTTATGATTATTTTAGTGTCATGTTGACTGCATGATTGGCTAATTTCCCCATATTAACGTTACCATCATCATCATATTAGCAGCTGGAACATTATCAACAACATCATCATTTAGCCATTCAAGCAATTGAGAACAAACAACATGGTATTTATATATTACAACACCGTGTTTACACTTGTTGAATGAAATTATATATTAAAGCACCGTGTTTCCACTTGTGGAATACAAATCTACATTGCTTCTCTCCAGTCTAACAAGCGAGATACAATAAAATTTAATGAGCCTCTCACAATTTCAATAATATCACCATCATCTTCATAGTTTACATATAATTGTACCTATTGCATATGACCTGATGCATAAGATAATTTCCAATAAGTATGAACATGAATATTCTATATGTCAAAATGAGCTCTAAGAAATAATTCTATTACAATGCAGTATAACTGAGATAGATACATGACCTCAACCATGAAATAGAGTCACGCACCAATGCAACTTGCATGTGCCTTTGAATTGTGTGTTGAGATCGGAGATGGGAAAAATCAAACATATCTTGTAGACAATTGTTAAATTGAAGGCCCTAATGTTGGCATGTATAAAATGCGCTTTCAACCAAAATGTATATCTAATAGATAGAAATGATTACATGTAATGCTTCCCTTGAGCTTATAGAAGTTGTAATGAGTGCTACAAACTGAAAACCTAAGTTAGCTACAAAAATGACTTCTTGTTTTTTGTTTCACAAACACCTAGTCAAATAGAGATGATGTTTGGTGGTTGGATTCGGGAGCCACAAATCATATGATGGGATACAAACCAATGGTGCATTAGAAACATTATCCAATGACAGAGACTCCATATCAATTATAGATGATGCTATGTATGAGGTCAAAGGAAATAATAGCATTGATCTAAGAGTGCCAAATGGCCAGGTCAAAAGATTAAAAGATGTATGGTATGTATACTGTCAATATATAATTGAACTCTAAACATGAAGTTACTAAGAAAACAATTTAATAATATTTAACGGTAGAGAATGAAAGGTTTGTGTTAAAGCCAATAATGAATTTGTTGTAAATGTGGTGGAAAAACATGGATTATACAAATTGAATGCAATTTTATTCATATTAGAATCACTAGTGGCAGTGGAAAAATAGATAGTTGGATAATCTATGACATCAGAGGTATGGCCATTTAAATTTTTCATTTTGCATAGGAAGCAAATGGTTAAAGAGCTACCTTGGACTAAGCTAGACAATGTAGTATGTAAAGGATGTATTGAGGATTTATTGTAGGAAAGCAACACAGTCAACACTTCATAATAGGAAAAGAATGGAGAGTGGAAAGCTTGATGGATCTTGTTAACAATTTCCTATGTGAATCAATGCCAAAATAGGGGATGGACAGTGTCGAGTATTTAATGGCAACCAATGATGAATTTTCCAGAAAAAAAATTGGATTTATTTCTTAGATAATAAATTAGATACACCTTCATTCTTTAAATAATTTAAGAGAAAATTGGAGAGCCAATGCCATAAGAAGTTAAGGGTCCCTAAAACAGATGGAGGTGGTGAATTTTTGTCAGTTTTGCAAGACACATGGAGTTATAAGGAAACTAAATTGTAGCCTATTATTCGTAACATAATGTAGTGGCTTAAAACAGATAGAGGTGGTAGTTTTTTATAAGTTTTGTAAGACACATGGAGTTATAAGGAAACTAAACTACAACCTATTCTTCATAACAAAATTTAGTGGCAAAGAGGAAAAAAAAGGAACTGGAAAGGTGTACATTAAAAGGAAAAGGATTTTCCAATGGATTTTGCACAGAATTAGTCAATATAGGGTTCTATTTGTTGCATAAATGCTTGACCAAAGTAGCAGACAGAGAAATTTATAAGGATGTAATCATGTCAGAAACCTAATATCCAAATTTTTTTGGTTTTTTGTTTAAGATATTTATCATTGTTTCTAACATAAGATAATCTTACTAATTCCCAACAAATGACATATTCGTGAGCACCTCTCTTAGTGTTCTCAAAATATTCGATTGAATTCTTTGTTATTTCAATTAGTGTGCCATGTGGGTGGGGTATATTTGAGTGAGAAGCGAGGGGGGGGGGGGAGTTTTCTTCAGAGGAAAGGAACCTCCACATTAAAATGAAAAGGAAAGGAGGGGGGTTACTTTTTTTGAGGGAAGGAGAAGGGATAGCAAGTGATTGCTGATGAGTGTGGAGGTTATTGATATTGTCAATGGAAACCAGAGTCCATTTTATATGGCTATGTGGGCTTGTTGTTCTTGGCTGTTGTGGACATGGTGGGCCATGAACCCCTTGTGGACTTCTGGAGCTAGAGAGTCGTCAAGGTTATTCCTATCTTGCAAGGAGGTTATTCTAGTTTTGGGCAGGATGGACTTGGATTTGCACACTTGGACGATTCAATCAAGAGAAAAGGTAACCCTTATAATTTTGATGATTAAATTACATTACTATAATACTGTTGTTTCGCGGCTATTGTTTCTAGATTATTATTAAGTACTTATGAAAGAGTTAATTACTATGACTAATTTTTTCTATTAGCTTCAATTTATATTTGCATGATAGATACAACTAATAGATTTAGCTTTGTTCAAGGCAATAAATCTAGAGTTAAATTGAAATTAACCTTGAGACTGGAAATTTAGAATTAATTGAGATATAAATTATGATAAGGTAGATAAGCCCTATGATTCGTTCTACAAGATCTCTGTAATACATGTATTTACCTGTCTAATAAATAACCAAAGGGTAATGGAAACAATGAATGATTAGTAGTACATTGTATATAAGATACTGTCAGAATAAAAAGGATATTGTCTGTTCAAACTTATAAGAAATACTAGTCTATAGGTTTTCTACATAGATGTCTAGCACAGGCTAGTGGACTAGCCATGCTAGACATGTGACAGTCATCACGAAGTAATTTTCCGGGGTTGATAAGGTTTCCGAATATGAAGTTTGATATGCATTTAACCCTGGACGTTGTTGCCCTAAAGGCCCTTTGCTCCTTAAGAAAAGTATTGATGTAGATGGTTTAAGGGAATTAAATACTACGTAACCAGCTATTCAAATTGCATAAATAAAATATGGTGAGTGGAATAATTCATACCTGCAAGCTTGTAACGTGCCCTTCTTCTGTAGTAACCTGCACACTCAAACCATTAATTAGTGGAAAATATTGCTGTGTTTAGTTGACCCGATTTGAATGATTCCTTAACTAGATAACTTTGGGACTACCATGTTCCTCCCAACCATGATCCTACAACCGTTCCTGGTTCAGTATGGATCCCCCTGAGCTGGTTTTGACATGCAAATTGAGAGATAGAGACCCTAGGTCCACTGCTGGTTCAGGTCTAAAACTTATGTGAGCTACTTCAACAACACAAGCCGTTCCAACAAAGTGGAACCGCAACAACAACAACACAAGCCGTTCCATGCAGCAGCCGCCTCCAGCTAATTCCAGAAGAGTCGGAGCAACTTCTAACAGAAGAACAAATAACAATCTCCCCCATTCAGCAGCAACGTCCTCCTTCGTCGTCCTCAAATTCACGTTTCGTCTACGTACTGCCCATCACCACCACCACCACCACCGCCTCCGCTGCCCAAGTCCCCACTGCACCACCTACTTCCTCGCTACCGCTTGCCACTGGTAGATTTCATAGAATTTGATTGTTGATTAAAAACATAATTACTATTTTGGGGCGTTGCTGCTCTCGCCTAGCCATTACCAAGTTCGTACATTAACTGGGATTTAATGGAATCCATTAAGCCATTATAATATAAATGAAATATTGGATAACCAATTTCAACCGATACAAAATTAAAATGTAAATTAATTTTACAGAAATAAAATTTTGCCAGACAGAAATGGCTGCATGCTCAAAATTTTGAGACTTATTTGCTGCTCTAAAATATTTGCGATTGAAAATTGTCTTTTCTTACAAATTCAAGCTGAAAATTGAGACTAATTTGTCTATGTAAAAGATTTGCAAGTGAAACATTTTTCTAGTGCGCAAAAAACATGTCATCTGCATGCTGACACTCGTAAAAAAACACAAATAATTTGCGAGCATTTCACTACCTCACAAAGATGCTTCAAGTCCGTTGTCTCATATAATAGTTCATGGCTTGTAAATGGACCATTCTCTAGGGTGACACATCAAATACTGGAGGTGAGTCATTGGCTAGTATCATCAATAATACCATGGAATTCTGTTCTTGTAATTATAGATGCCTCTCAGATCATCTTATCGCCTGCTGTGGGGCTGTGGATTAGAGCCAAAATTGCAATGGTTTTCTTTTTTAAATATACAAATCAATCATGATATTTTCTTTGTTTACTCATTTTTTCTTTGAGAATCAATGTAGGGTTGCCTGCTGTAGAATGGTAGCTGTGTGTGGATGTCCTAGAGACAATATCTACTCAGTGGTTCAGTAGTTTAAATATGACTACATTGTTTAAGTAAAAACACCGTTGAATTCTTTTTGTTTTATATGTTCCCTATTATTTTGATTTAATATTGATCTGTGCATACTGTGGAAGAACCGAAAGAGCTTGGCGACATTGTATTCTCGATAAAAAGAATCAGTCGTGGTGAGATAAATGCTATATTTATGTTGTTTATAGCATAACTTTTTTTTACAAAACCGCAAATTCATACTTATATGTTACAAACAAAATTCTATCAATGGTAGTATTTCAAATTTCATTGTTTCTTTCAATAATTTAAAGTAATTATCTTTTTATTTCTCATTTGAAGAAATTCTGTATGTATAATGGGAAGAGACAGCCGTTAATATTATTGAAGTAATGCCAAAAACATATTACTATTTAGTAGAGACAACTTTAAAGTATTGTATACAGTTCTTCTTCCATCTAAACTAAAGAGGATGAACATATTTAAGTTCGATGGAGATGAGTAGTAAGAAATTATAAACATATAAGCTTATATTTTACAATTATCTTTACTACATTGGACAATACATTCAACAATTGCTAAGCATGTAAAATTCAATAGCCATAACACTTGTCCGGATTTTAAAGCCAAGTATTAATGTGTAACAAAACCCCAAACAAAGTTGTTGGAGATACATAATCAATTTGTTAAGTATAGACAATATTTCAAAGTATAGAGAGAGTCAAAACATTTAAAAATGATATTTTTACTTGTTTGTTAGCTTGTTTTTCCTTGGGTCATCAAGTGAGCATTCATGAGACAAGGGTAGAACAAACTAAAAAAAATTAAGTTTGTATCCAAAGTTAATTTTGGTGAGCATTCATGAGACAAGGATGTAACAAACTAAAAAAAATTAAGTTTGAATCCAAACTAAACCATCCCAGATCCAAATCCTAGGCTCTATCAAGCGCCGCCTCCTTGAATAGCTCCTTGAGTGTAATACCCGAGCCACTTAATACTAAGCTCTAAAGTCTCTAGTTTAAGTCTCATATTTACTTTTTACTTCGTATTATTATGTTTTGTTTATGGCCGACATAATATTTATTACTTTTTACTTTGTATTATTCTTTTTTGTTTACTTTGTATTATTTTGTTACTAGACAAACTCGACAAACACTCTAAACTCTCATATTTACTTTTTACTTTGTATTAAAGGTAAAAAGTAAAGTCTCTAGTTTAAGTCTCATATTTACTTTTTACTTTGTATTATTCTTTTTTGTTTATGGCCGACATAATATTTACCACCTAATCCTAAGCTCTAAATTCTCTAGTTGAAGTCTCATATTTACTTTTTACTTTCTATTATTCTTTTTTGTTTATGGCCCACATAACATTTATTACTTTTTACTTTGTATTATTTTGTTACTCGACAAACACATGTTACAAGATCTCCCGCATACTGGCTTTAGAGAGCGGAGGGAGAGGCGCAATAAAATTGGCTTTGATGGATAGATAACTATAAGACATCCAATTGAGAAATGAATCAAAACTAAAACTTAGGGTTTGAAATTCATGTAGAATTTATGGTTGGAATCATCCTTACCTTGTAGCCTAACACAATGTTATGAAGCTATGCATTCTAGCAAATTTTTATGAAGCTTCAAATTCTACACATTTATTTTGTGCAAAGAACACTTTGTATTTAAATCCTATGTAATATTTTCTTTTGTTACTATAGCATGTAGATAAATGTGTTTATAAATAATATTTAAAATATTTATTTATTTAATAAATTAGTACTTTCTTATAAATCTTATTATTTACTTAGGGAGCGTATTCAACTTTTCAAATAAGGTTTTTATAACGAATTTAAATATTTAAAATAGGGACATACACTTGTAAAATTAATTTTCCCCTTTCCTAGACAATGTTAAAGAATAAGTAATTTTCTCACTTCATGGTAACAATTTCTTCTATGTTGAGCTTGTTATTTTAGGAACATGTTTACTCTTTAAACAATATATCATAACTATTTTGATGGATGGAAAATGGAAGTGTGTTAACTTTGTAAGATGGTATTGATACAACCATAGGTGTTTTTACTTTATCGTAGGTGTTTTTACTTTATCGTTTTTATGGTTCTTGTAGCTGTCCGTCCTAATGATTTGCTACAAAAGTCACTTCTTTTGTACATTGTTTTATTCCTTTATCTTAATGCTTGTTATTTTGTATTTACTCAAATAGGGTTTGACATTGCTATATTAAAAATGACATAAAAAGTGAATAACAAGTACAAATACAATTATAAAAATATAGGAGAATTATAGTTATAAACACTTATTGAATAATATAATATAAATGTCCATCCTATTCACTAATAAATCTCTATTTACAAATGGCATTTCCTAATCCCTTAATATAAGTTTCCTTGCCTTTGTTTTGATGGGTTGGATGCCACGGTTGATCTCGTGGTTAATTCTAAAAATTAATCCATTAAAAAATTAAATTATGAAGTGAGAATCCATTTACCTGTTGAACGGCCCATCGGGGAGGCATCCTGGCGATGTACAGAAAATTTCAATTTTGACGATTGTTTGTCAAAATTCAAACTTGCAGCAGTAGCCAATACGGATGAACAATGTGTCCATGTAGACCACTTATGTTAGGGCGTCCAAGTGGGCAAGGTAAAGCACTAGTGCACTTGGGGTAAAACAAATTGAGAAGTGGCAAAAATGATTTTTACCACACTTTTTTTATATATTAAACCCTGTTCCGGTGCGACCGACATTAAAGTGCACCGATGCCCACAATAAACGAGACACGCCGAATAGTAGGATTTTTTAGACAAATTTAAAGGGTTTTGCATGGAATTGTTTTATTATAATAACAACCAGTGCGTTTGTCAAATAGAAAAGAACCAGCACATTATTGTTATCCAGCGCACCGTCTATGATATTTGCGATTAAACATATCAACCCGATGCACCATTAAGTAGGGTTTTTAAATAAAATTTTAAGAGATTTTGCAATGAATTTCTTTGTTGCAATGTCCCATAAATAGCAAAAATTAAAAAAAAAATTCCGTCCCTGTAATAGATGCTGATTGAGAATAAAATAGTCGCAAGTTAATTCTAAAACTAGGAAAATATGTAAATGCTTACTGTAGATAAAAGGAAGTCGACCATTCCTAAATAATCATGATCTCTCTAGATTTTTACATTTTCAATCCTGCGGAAGCAATGTGGAATTAATTATTGATGTATCCCGGTTACGAGTTTACAATTGCCGGTGTAACTGTAATAGCAATTCTTTCATACAGTTTTAATGAAATCATATGAATGTATTATGAATGTCTAAATGGCACCTTCATGTGATATGGCCTTTGTTGATGAAATGTTGAAACCATGGTGGGACATGTATCAATCAAGGAGAGGAAAACATACCCCGACAGGGCTGCCGAGAGGTAAGAGTATTCTTGGGTGTTTATGGACTTACTTAGCATTTTCGCTAATACAATAATTTCATATTTGTGATTGCAGGTATTTATCCTATGACATTTCCACCCTAGAGGATCTATCCATTTTCTATCCAAATGTTTCCAGTTTTTACAAGGTACAGGTTTTAAGAGTGATGGTCAAGTCCTTTAATGGATATACCAAAATACAAAAGTTCTAGTTCCAAGGGGTTTGCTGATGTAAAATCATAGTAGTGAGACCCTTGGACCAACGCATGCATACTAAGCAAGTTGTGGCTATTATCACACGACTCAAACTATGGTTTTTCACAAATATTCGAGTCTCCAATAAAGCAGGGTTTGGTGTAAAGTGGATGACAGGCTGTCCAGTGAGGGTTTGTAATGATTTGGGGTTTTCCTTGGTCATGCCTTCTATGTTTCCATTTGGTTTTGGTTCAGCACTTCACCATATTTTGGAGGTGCCTTCGTGCCCTGACCTGAGCTACGCTCATGGTCAGTGCATGTGGCATTTTAGCTCGCCTGGCGGCGTGGAGAGTGTCGTATCCTGCTCAGGTATGGCCTTTCTAAAATCGTCAACCTGTTATGGAACTCGTTTCTCCCTATGCATACCTCTTCAGGGTTTAACTTGCGTTTCCTTGTTGGATTGGCAGGTGGTAGTGGCTTCGGGTGTAATGCTGTGGGCGTCCTGGGCTTCTGTTGGCGTGTCAAGGGTATTGGTAAGTCTAGCTTACCCACCCACGTTGCTCTGCCTCTCGCATATCTGGTGGTGCATTTATGTGTCTCGTTTTGTTTCATGGGAGGATTTCGTGAGCCTTTGGCACACTGATTCTATTTGGAAGTCTGGAAGGGTTGCCTATTGGCTGGACCATCGAATGCATTGAATCTATGGGGTTTCGAAATGTAATAATGAGATGTAGCGAAAAGGAACTCCTGTGCAATTTCTATGGGGATTTAGAAGATCATTTTTATTACTTGCCCGATGCTTTTGACAAGTATACTCTGGTTTTAATGGCCATTGTGGGCACATTCATTTGTGGTTCTTGTGGTTTGTCATGAAATTGGGTTTTGCTCAGGGAATTCTTCCCTGTATGATGTATGGTGTTTTGGATGTATGTTTTGAATATGGGTAAGAACTACAGCATTTCTAGATTTTCTATCAATGTCGTTTTTGGTTCCGAGAATGTAACAGTGGCTCGGCCTATGGGGTCTTATGTTGGTAATATTAACTACTTTTTACATCTCCTGATCAAAAGAGTAATGATGATGAACATGTGGATGTGGATGATGAGGACGATGCCACACAAGCAAAACCTGAGAGGTTGAGTGATTTCCAAGATATCAATGTAAATATCGATGAAGATGGGACAAATGAGCATGAAAGTGATGATGATGAGATGGCTGATGTAGATCTCATCGATGATGAGGCTGATAGAGGTCCAAATGCTGCAGAAGCATTGAAGGCACAGGTTCATGCTGAACAGAATGAAAAGCCGCAAAGCTCCAGTTCTAGTGGGACCAGTGGCAGTGGAAGCAGTGGCAGTGGGAGTGCAAGTAGCAGTAGCGACAGCGATGGCAGTCACGAAGGTAGTGATGACGACTCAGCCAGCTCAGGTGGTGACAATTAAATGTTGGATACGGTATCCGCAGTACAGGGAATCTGTTCTAGTTGTGTTGCAATTATTGGTGAAGAGCATGCTCAGAAAGTATCGTCAAGATAGTTGTAAGCTGATCCCAATGTATGGAAACATAATTTCGAAGTATAAAAATTGGTGTCAACACCAAAAAAATTACTTGGATGAACGACTTAACAAATCAATAGGTGAAGGGAAAGTTGATGCAGAAGGCTTGGAATTTTGGGAAAATAAGTGCCGACGTCCATGTTCGCAGTGAATGTTGTGATTGGTAGTACTAAAATGGTATATTTACTGTGTTGACGTGTATTTTTTTTAAATGTTGTAAATTTTCCAAAAGATCGTAGTATTCCAAAATATTAAGAAGTACGTATTTTTTGAATTTTTTGAAAATATTGAAATTTATGTAGTTCATTGATTATGTTTCATGCTTTTGTAAATTTCAATCATCTCCTTCGAAAACCTGTAAACTGATTAAAAAATGGTAATATTAAAAAAGTACTGAAATTTATGTATTTCTTCCTTGTGCATGTTACATACTATTGTAAATTTCAGTCATCTCCTTTGAAAACTGTTAACTGATTTATTTTTACACCAGATTTGCATAATCAAGTTTATTGTAGTTTGCAATTTATTTATGCTGTTATATCCTTGCATAATCAAGTTTCTTGAAGTTTGCAATCTATGTATGCTGTTATATCCTTTTTAAATGCAGATATTTATTGTCACTCAAATTAGTACAACTACTGGCATAAAAAACTCTAATGATGAAATCCCTTTTTCCGAAAAAAACTGTATATTTGCTATTTCATAAATTAGTACAACTACTGGCATTAAAAACTCTAATGCTGAAACTAATGTTGAAATCCTTTTTTACGAAAAAAAACTGTATATTTTCTATTTCATGGAAAAAATCGAAATATACATAGGGCTGAACCTGGCATTCCTATTTCGGTTCTGATACTAGACAGATGGGACATTATATTCACTATCTCCATTCTAATGATGAGATATTTGTTATTGTTGTGATGGGCAATTATTTTTGTACACATCAACGTGCCATACGTGGGTTTCACATTTGTATGTATGGAAAACGTCTTGGTGAATTGCAATGACGTTTTAGTTCATACTTTTTCCTTTTGTTAGGCATCTGATAGTTGTTCCATAGTTCATAGAAAATGCCGATTTCTCCCCAAAATCACTGAAATTTATATTGTGATATGCTTTTTAAATAATTACAGATATTTTCTTAACGATAATATAAATTCAAATATGAAATCGTAGAGTGCTAGAATGAGTAATTATTTTGTAGGTTTGTTACAAGGGTTTTGGGTTTCAAATTTGTATATATAGATTTTTTTTTGTAGGGAACTGTAATAACAACATAGAGAGAATAGGTATTTAATTTTTCGTATTCTATAGTCTATAGAAAATAAAATGTAAATCTCTTTAAAATAATTGAAATTTTTTAATTTTTTAAAGTGAACATGTACGGGGATAAACGTAATAACATTGGGGCCCAATAATGTATCTAAAATTGGGATTGTCTAACATGGTAATAACCTCCACACCTTTAATGTTATTCTACGTCTCTGTCACTCAGTGTCATTTAACATAAGGAACCACTGGAAGGTTCAAAAAACTATGGTAGAAAATATGTTGTAAGCTATCAAATTATCAAAAAATTTATTCAACTTAAATGGACAGTGAAAATGACATTCAACGACTGCTGCTGAAAGTAGAATTTGTCCATCTGAAAGACATACCTCTCCAGGTGGATTACAATCATTATGTTGCCGCATCCCTAGATTATGTGCAACATTATTGTCCAAAGCTAGGAGACAAGAACTTGAATGTGTAAAGTAATTTAACAATCTATAGGATTCACCAAAGAAAATTACAGCTGCATGAGTAGGATATTTTATAATGTGAGAGAGCATGAAAATGCCATCGACTAGTTAAACTTTCAATCTACTATATATAATAATATAACTTTCATTTCTTGTTGGTAGTGGATCTTTTAATATGAGAGACCTACAATGGACTAGATACGTTACCTAGGAAAAATTTCAGTTCTTTCTTGTACTTGTACCTCTCATATCGAAGCCTCTGATCCACATCCACCATTGAATTGATAACAAAACCATTATGTGTTTATATGTTGATCATGGAAATTACAAATATTAATTAAAATAAATATTTCTTAAAGTTTATCTGTTAATAAGAACTATATTACTAGCCAATTAATAAGGTAATGTAAAAATATTGCAAAGAAGCAAACATACTGTCGGTAGAATTCTTACTAAATTTTTTGGTGTTGAATTTGTTGGGCCAATGAAGAGGACCAACTGAATTTGTTGTGCCAATGAGGTTTGGAAGTGGAACCTACATTTCGTAGATTCCATAATTTAGTTTTGGTCATGATTTTGGAACATACTCTCAGTGAAACGGTGCTTCCCTTGTTACCTTTGGTATTGGTGCCAACCTTCTATTTTCTAGCATATGGAGAATCTGAACTCCATTTGCATTAGCTATGTTCTTGATTGCACAATATCTTGTTGTAACAACTAACAAAGAACCTTTTCTATTGAAATAGAGACAAACTATATCCTACAAAAGGTGAGGACTCAATCAATATAACATCTAATAATAATAATAAAACTTCAACTGAGGTAAAATATATAACACATCTAAATCTAAATTGTTTAATGATAGCTTCCATGGTAAATATCCTTTTACCTCCAAGAAACCCTCAGTGCAAGTTCTTCACAAGATACTGAGCACTCATTGATCATCGATCAATGTTATTTACTATAGGTGCTATTATCTAATCACAGATTGCCTAAACATCAAGTCCAAGAGAAACAAACTAATTTTGTGTGATTTAGATTGAATTTTAGAATGATTACCAGTTTTCTTTTTTAAATGGATAGGCAGTGGTAGCTCCTATAAATATACATCATCGTGTCTTTTCCTATCTGATATCTATCATTTCCAATGAGATAATGTTGTTGTTATGATTATTTTAGTGTCATGTTGACTGCATGATTGGCTAATTTCCCCATATTAACGTTACCATCATCATCATATTAGCAGCTGGAACATTATCAACAACATCATCATTTAGCCATTCAAGCAATTGAGAACAAACAACATGGTATTTATATATTACAACACCGTGTTTACACTTGTTGAATGAAATTATATATTAAAGCACCGTGTTTCCACTTGTGGAATACAAATCTACATTGCTTCTCTCCAGTCTAACAAGCGAGATACAATAAAATTTAATGAGCCTCTCACAATTTCAATAATATCACCATCATCTTCATAGTTTACATATAATTGTACCTATTGCATATGACCTGATGCATAAGATAATTTCCAATAAGTATGAACATGAATATTCTATATGTCAAAATGAGCTCTAAGAAATAATTCTATTACAATGCAGTATAACTGAGATAGATACATGACCTCAACCATGAAATAGAGTCACGCACCAATGCAACTTGCATGTGCCTTTGAATTGTGTGTTGAGATCGGAGATGGGAAAAATCAAACATATCTTGTAGACAATTGTTAAATTGAAGGCCCTAATGTTGGCATGTATAAAATGCGCTTTCAACCAAAATGTATATCTAATAGATAGAAATGATTACATGTAATGCTTCCCTTGAGCTTATAGAAGTTGTAATGAGTGCTACAAACTGAAAACCTAAGTTAGCTACAAAAATGACTTCTTGTTTTTTGTTTCACAAACACCTAGTCAAATAGAGATGATGTTTGGTGGTTGGATTCGGGAGCCACAAATCATATGATGGGATACAAACCAATGGTGCATTAGAAACATTATCCAATGACAGAGACTCCATATCAATTATAGATGATGCTATGTATGAGGTCAAAGGAAATAATAGCATTGATCTAAGAGTGCCAAATGGCCAGGTCAAAAGATTAAAAGATGTATGGTATGTATACTGTCAATATATAATTGAACTCTAAACATGAAGTTACTAAGAAAACAATTTAATAATATTTAACGGTAGAGAATGAAAGGTTTGTGTTAAAGCCAATAATGAATTTGTTGTAAATGTGGTGGAAAAACATGGATTATACAAATTGAATGCAATTTTATTCATATTAGAATCACTAGTGGCAGTGGAAAAATAGATAGTTGGATAATCTATGACATCAGAGGTATGGCCATTTAAATTTTTCATTTTGCATAGGAAGCAAATGGTTAAAGAGCTACCTTGGACTAAGCTAGACAATGTAGTATGTAAAGGATGTATTGAGGATTTATTGTAGGAAAGCAACACAGTCAACACTTCATAATAGGAAAAGAATGGAGAGTGGAAAGCTTGATGGATCTTGTTAACAATTTCCTATGTGAATCAATGCCAAAATAGGGGATGGACAGTGTCGAGTATTTAATGGCAACCAATGATGAATTTTCCAGAAAAAAAATTGGATTTATTTCTTAGATAATAAATTAGATACACCTTCATTCTTTAAATAATTTAAGAGAAAATTGGAGAGCCAATGCCATAAGAAGTTAAGGGTCCCTAAAACAGATGGAGGTGGTGAATTTTTGTCAGTTTTGCAAGACACATGGAGTTATAAGGAAACTAAATTGTAGCCTATTATTCGTAACATAATGTAGTGGCTTAAAACAGATAGAGGTGGTAGTTTTTTATAAGTTTTGTAAGACACATGGAGTTATAAGGAAACTAAACTACAACCTATTCTTCATAACAAAATTTAGTGGCAAAGAGGAAAAAAAAGGAACTGGAAAGGTGTACATTAAAAGGAAAAGGATTTTCCAATGGATTTTGCACAGAATTAGTCAATATAGGGTTCTATTTGTTGCATAAATGCTTGACCAAAGTAGCAGACAGAGAAATTTATAAGGATGTAATCATGTCAGAAACCTAATATCCAAATTTTTTTGGTTTTTTGTTTAAGATATTTATCATTGTTTCTAACATAAGATAATCTTACTAATTCCCAACAAATGACATATTCGTGAGCACCTCTCTTAGTGTTCTCAAAATATTCGATTGAATTCTTTGTTATTTCAATTAGTGTGCCATGTGGGTGGGGTATATTTGAGTGAGAAGCGAGGGGGGGGGGGGGAGTTTTCTTCAGAGGAAAGGAACCTCCACATTAAAATGAAAAGGAAAGGAGGGGGGTTACTTTTTTTGAGGGAAGGAGAAGGGATAGCAAGTGATTGCTGATGAGTGTGGAGGTTATTGATATTGTCAATGGAAACCAGAGTCCATTTTATATGGCTATGTGGGCTTGTTGTTCTTGGCTGTTGTGGACATGGTGGGCCATGAACCCCTTGTGGACTTCTGGAGCTAGAGAGTCGTCAAGGTTATTCCTATCTTGCAAGGAGGTTATTCTAGTTTTGGGCAGGATGGACTTGGATTTGCACACTTGGACGATTCAATCAAGAGAAAAGGTAACCCTTATAATTTTGATGATTAAATTACATTACTATAATACTGTTGTTTCGCGGCTATTGTTTCTAGATTATTATTAAGTACTTATGAAAGAGTTAATTACTATGACTAATTTTTTCTATTAGCTTCAATTTATATTTGCATGATAGATACAACTAATAGATTTAGCTTTGTTCAAGGCAATAAATCTAGAGTTAAATTGAAATTAACCTTGAGACTGGAAATTTAGAATTAATTGAGATATAAATTATGATAAGGTAGATAAGCCCTATGATTCGTTCTACAAGATCTCTGTAATACATGTATTTACCTGTCTAATAAATAACCAAAGGGTAATGGAAACAATGAATGATTAGTAGTACATTGTATATAAGATACTGTCAGAATAAAAAGGATATTGTCTGTTCAAACTTATAAGAAATACTAGTCTATAGGTTTTCTACATAGATGTCTAGCACAGGCTAGTGGACTAGCCATGCTAGACATGTGACAGTCATCACGAAGTAATTTTCCAGGGTTGATAAGGTTTCCGAATATGAAGTTTGATATGCATTTAACCCTGGACGTTGTTGCCCTAAAGGCCCTTTGCTCCTTAAGAAAAGTATTGATGTAGATGGTTTAAGGGAATTAAATACTACGTAACCAGCTATTCAAATTGCATAAATAAAATATGGTGAGTGGAATAATTCATACCTGCAAGCTTGTAACGTGCCCTTCTTCTGTAGTAACCTGCACACTCAAACCATTAATTAGTGGAAAATATTGCTGTGTTTAGTTGACCCGATTTGAATGATTCCTTAACTAGATAACTTTGGGACTACCATGTTCCTCCCAACCATGATCCTACAACCGTTCCTGGTTCAGTATGGATCCCCCTGAGCTGGTTTTGACATGCAAATTGAGAGATAGAGACCCTAGGTCCACTGCTGGTTCAGGTCTAAAACTTATGTGAGCTACTTCAACAACACAAGCCGTTCCAACAAAGTGGAACCGCAACAACAACAACACAAGCCGTTCCATGCAGCAGCCGCCTCCAGCTAATTCCAGAAGAGTCGGAGCAACTTCTAACAGAAGAACAAATAACAATCTCCCCCATTCAGCAGCAACGTCCTCCTTCGTCGTCCTCAAATTCACGTTTCGTCTACGTACTGCCCATCACCACCACCACCACCACCGCCTCCGCTGCCCAAGTCCCCACTGCACCACCTACTTCCTCGCTACCGCTTGCCACTGGTAGATTTCATAGAATTTGATTGTTGATTAAAAACATAATTACTATTTTGGGGCGTTGCTGCTCTCGCCTAGCCATTACCAAGTTCGTACATTAACTGGGATTTAATGGAATCCATTAAGCCATTATAATATAAATGAAATATTGGATAACCAATTTCAACCGATACAAAATTAAAATGTAAATTAATTTTACAGAAATAAAATTTTGCCAGACAGAAATGGCTGCATGCTCAAAATTTTGAGACTTATTTGCTGCTCTAAAATATTTGCGATTGAAAATTGTCTTTTCTTACAAATTCAAGCTGAAAATTGAGACTAATTTGTCTATGTAAAAGATTTGCAAGTGAAACATTTTTCTAGTGCGCAAAAAACATGTCATCTGCATGCTGACACTCGTAAAAAAAACACAAATAATTTGCGAGCATTTCACTACCTCACAAAGATGCTTCAAGTCCGTTGTCTCATATAATAGTTCATGGCTTGTAAATGGACCATTCTCTAGGGTGACACATCAAATACTGGAGGTGAGTCATTGGCTAGTATCATCAATAATACCATGGAATTCTGTTCTTGTAATTATAGATGCCTCTCAGATCATCTTATCGCCTGCTGTGGGGCTGTGGATTAGAGCCAAAATTGCAATGGTTTTCTTTTTTAAATATACAAATCAATCATGATATTTTCTTTGTTTACTCATTTTTTCTTTGAGAATCAATGTAGGGTTGCCTGCTGTAGAATGGTAGCTGTGTGTGGATGTCCTAGAGACAATATCTACTCAGTGGTTCAGTAGTTTAAATATGACTACATTGTTTAAGTAAAAACACCGTTGAATTCTTTTTGTTTTATATGTTCCCTATTATTTTGATTTAATATTGATCTGTGCATACTGTGGAAGAACCGAAAGAGCTTGGCGACATTGTATTCTCGATAAAAAGAATCAGTCGTGGTGAGATAAATGCTATATTTATGTTGTTTATAGCATAACTTTTTTTTACAAAACCGCAAATTCATACTTATATGTTACAAACAAAATTCTATCAATGGTAGTATTTCAAATTTCATTGTTTCTTTCAATAATTTAAAGTAATTATCTTTTTATTTCTCATTTGAAGAAATTCTGTATGTATAATGGGAAGAGACAGCCGTTAATATTATTGAAGTAATGCCAAAAACATATTACTATTTAGTAGAGACAACTTTAAAGTATTGTATACAGTTCTTCTTCCATCTAAACTAAAGAGGATGAACATATTTAAGTTCGATGGAGATGAGTAGTAAGAAATTATAAACATATAAGCTTATATTTTACAATTATCTTTACTACATTGGACAATACATTCAACAATTGCTAAGCATGTAAAATTCAATAGCCATAACACTTGTCCGGATTTTAAAGCCAAGTATTAATGTGTAACAAAACCCCAAACAAAGTTGTTGGAGATACATAATCAATTTGTTAAGTAATAGACAATATTTCAAAGTATAGAGAGAGTCAAAACATTTAAAAATGATATTTTTACTTGTTTGTTAGCTTGTTTTTCCTTGGGTCATCAAGTGAGCATTCATGAGACAAGGGTAGAACAAACTAAAAAAAATTAAGTTTGTATCCAAAGTTAATTTTGGTGAGCATTCATGAGACAAGGATGTAACAAACTAAAAAAAATTAAGTTTGAATCCAAACTAAACCATCCCAGATCCAAATCCTAGGCTCTATCAAGCGCCGCCTCCTTGAATAGCTCCTTGAGTGTAATACCCGAGCCACTTAATACTAAGCTCTAAAGTCTCTAGTTTAAGTCTCATATTTACTTTTTACTTCGTATTATTATGTTTTGTTTATGGCCGACATAATATTTATTACTTTTTACTTTGTATTATTCTTTTTTGTTTACTTTGTATTATTTTGTTACTAGACAAACTCGACAAACACTCTAAACTCTCATATTTACTTTTTACTTTGTATTAAAGGTAAAAAGTAAAGTCTCTAGTTTAAGTCTCATATTTACTTTTTACTTTGTATTATTCTTTTTTGTTTATGGCCGACATAATATTTACCACCTAATCCTAAGCTCTAAATTCTCTAGTTGAAGTCTCATATTTACTTTTTACTTTCTATTATTCTTTTTTGTTTATGGCCCACATAACATTTATTACTTTTTACTTTGTATTATTTTGTTACTCGACAAACACATGTTACAAGATCTCCCGCATACTGGCTTTAGAGAGCGGAGGGAGAGGCGCAATAAAATTGGCTTTGATGGATAGATAACTATAAGACATCCAATTGAGAAATGAATCAAAACTAAAACTTAGGGTTTGAAATTCATGTAGAATTTATGGTTGGAATCATCCTTACCTTGTAGCCTAACACAATGTTATGAAGCTATGCATTCTAGCAAATTTTTATGAAGCTTCAAATTCTACACATTTATTTTGTGCAAAGAACACTTTGTATTTAAATCCTATGTAATATTTTCTTTTGTTACTATAGCATGTAGATAAATGTGTTTATAAATAATATTTAAAATATTTATTTATTTAATAAATTAGTACTTTCTTATAAATCTTATTATTTACTTAGGGAGCGTATTCAACTTTTCAAATAAGGTTTTTATAACGAATTTAAATATTTAAAATAGGGACATACACTTGTAAAATTAATTTTCCCCTTTCCTAGACAATGTTAAAGAATAAGTAATTTTCTCACTTCATGGTAACAATTTCTTCTATGTTGAGCTTGTTATTTTAGGAACATGTTTACTCTTTAAACAATATATCATAAACTATTTTGATGGATGGAAAATGGAAGTGTGTTAACTTTGTAAGATGGTATTGATACAACCATAGGTGTTTTTACTTTATCGTAGGTGTTTTTACTTTATCGTTTTTATGGTTCTTGTAGCTGTCCGTCCTAATGATTTGCTACAAAAGTCACTTCTTTTGTACATTGTTTTATTCCTTTATCTTAATGCTTGTTATTTTGTATTTACTCAAATAGGGTTTGACATTGCTATATTAAAAAATGACATAAAAAGTGAATAACAAGTACAAATACAATTATAAAAATATAGGAGAATTATAGTTATAAACACTTATTGAATAATATAATATAAATGTCCATCCCTATTCACTAATAAATCTCTATTTACAAATGGCATTTCCTAATCCCTTAATATAAGTTTCCTTGCCTTTGTTTTGATGGGTTGGATGCCACGGTTGATCTCGTGGTTAATTCTAAAAATTAATCCATAAAAAATTAAATTATGAAGTGAGAATCCATTTACCTGTTGAACGGCCCATCGGGGAGGCATCCTGGCGATGTACAGAAAATTTCAATTTTGACGATTGTTTGTCAAAATTCAAACTTGCAGCAGTAGCCAATACGGATGAACAATGTGTCCATGTAGACCACTTATGTTAGGGCGTCCAAGTGGGCAAGGTAAAGCACTAGTGCACTTGGGGTAAAACAAATTGAGAAGTGGCAAAAATGATTTTTACCACACTTTTTTTATATATTAAACCCTGTTCCGGTGCGACCCGACATTAAAGTGCACCGATGCCCACAATAAACGAGACACGCCGAATAGTAGGATTTTTTAGACAAATTTAAAGGGTTTTGCATGGAATTGTTTTATTATAATAACAACCAGTGCGTTTGTCAAATAGAAAAGAACCAGCACATTATTGTTATCCAGCGCACCGTCTATGATATTTGCGATTAAACATATCAACCCGATGCACCATTAAGTAGGGTTTTTAAATAAAATTTTAAGAGATTTTGCAATGAATTTCTTTGTTGCAATGTCCCATAAATAGCAAAAATTAAAAAAAAAATTTCCGTCCCTGTAATAGATGCTGATTGAGAATAAAATAGTCGCAAGTTAATTCTAAAAACTAGGAAAATATGTAAATGCTTACTGTAGATAAAAGGAAGTCGACCATTCCTAAATAATCATGATCTCTCTAGATTTTTACATTTTCAATCCTGCGGAAGCAATGTGGAATTAATTATTGATGTATCCCGGTTACGAGTTTACAATTGCCGGTGTAACTGTAATAGCAATTCTTTCATACAGTTTTAATGAAATCATATGAATGTATTATGAATGTCTAAATGGCACCCTTCATGTGATATGGCCTTTGTTGATGAAATGTTGAAACCATGGTGGGACATGTATCAATCAAGGAGAGGAAAACATACCCCGACAGGGCTGCCGAGAGGTAAGAGTATTCTTGGGTGTTTATGGACTTACTTAGCATTTTCGCTAATACAATAATTTCATATTTGTGATTGCAGGTATTTATCCTATGACATTTCCACCCTAGAGGATCTATCCATTTTCTATCCAAATGTTTCCAGTTTTTACAAGGTACAGGTTTTAAGAGTGATGGTCAAGTCCTTTAATGGATATACCAAAATACAAAAGTTCTAGTTCCAAGGGGTTTGCTGATGTAAAATCATAGTAGTGAGACCCTTGGACCAACGCATGCATACTAAGCAAGTTTGTGGCTATTATCACACGACTCAAACTATGGTTTTTCACAAATATTCGAGTCTCCAATAAAGCAGGGTTTGGTGTAAAGTGGATGACAGGCTGTCCAGTGAGGGTTTGTAATGATTTGGGGTTTTCCTTGGTCATGCCTTCTATGTTTCCATTTGGTTTTGGTTCAGCACTTCACCATATTTTGGAGGTGCCTTCGTGCCCTGACCTGAGCTACGCTCATGGTCAGTGCATGTGGCATTTTAGCTCGCCTGGCGGCGTGGAGAGTGTCGTATCCTGCTCAGGTATGGCCTTTCTAAAATCGTCAACCTGTTATGGAACTCGTTTCTCCCTATGCATACCTCTTCAGGGTTTAACTTGCGTTTCCTTGTTGGATTGGCAGGTGGTAGTGGCTTCGGGTGTAATGCTGTGGGCGTCCTGGGCTTCTGTTGGCGTGTCAAGGGTATTGGTAAGTCTAGCTTACCCACCACGTTGCTCTGCCTCTCGCATATCTGGTGGTGCATTTTATGTGTCTCGTTTTGTTTCATGGGAGGATTTCGTGAGCCTTTGGCACACCTGATTCTATTTGGAAGTCTGGAAGGGTTGCCTATTGGCTGGACCATCGAATGCATTGAATCTATGGGGTTTCGAAATGTAATAATGAGATGTAGCGAAAAGGAACTCCTGTGCAATTTCTATGGGATTTAGAAGATCATTTTTATTACTTGCCCGATGCTTTTGACAAGTATACTCTGGTTTTAATGGCCATTGTGGGCACATTCATTTGTGGTTCTTGTGGTTTGTCATGAAATTGGGTTTTGCTCAGGGAATTCTTCCCTGTATGATGTATGGTGTTTTGGATGTATGTTTTGAATATGGGTAAGAACTACAGCATTTCTAGATTTTCTATCAATGTCGTTTTTGGTTCCGAGAATGTAACAGTGGCTCGGCCTATGGGGTCTTATGTTGGTAATATTAACTACTTTTTACATCTCCTGATCAAAAGAGTAATGATGATGAACATGTGGATGTGGATGATGAGGACGATGCCACACAAGCAAAACCTGAGAGGTTGAGTGATTTCCAAGATATCAATGTAAATATCGATGAAGATGGGACAAATGAGCATGAAAGTGATGATGATGAGATGGCTGATGTAGATCTCATCGATGATGAGGCTGATAGAGGTCCAAATGCTGCAGAAGCATTGAAGGCACAGGTTCATGCTGAACAGAATGAAAAGCCGCAAAGCTCCAGTTCTAGTGGGACCAGTGGCAGTGGAAGCAGTGGCAGTGGGAGTGCAAGTAGCAGTAGCGACAGCGATGGCAGTCACGAAGGTAGTGATGACGACTCAGCCAGCTCAGGTGGTGACAATTAAATGTTGGATACGGTATCCGCAGTACAGGGAATCTGTTCTAGTTGTGTTGCAATTATTGGTGAAGAGCATGCTCAGAAAGTATCGTCAAGATAGTTGTAAGCTGATCCCAATGTATGGAAACATAATTTCGAAGTATAAAAATTGGTGTCAACACCAAAAAAATTACTTGGATGAACGACTTAACAAATCAATAGGTGAAGGGAAAGTTGATGCAGAAGGCTTGGAATTTTGGGAAAATAAGTGCCGACGTCCATGTTCGCAGTGAATGTTGTGATTGGTAGTACTAAAATGGTATATTTACTGTGTTGACGTGTATTTTTTTTAAATGTTGTAAATTTTCCAAAAGATCGTAGTATTCCAAAATATTAAGAAGTACGTATTTTTTGAATTTTTTGAAAATATTGAAATTTATGTAGTTCATTGATTATGTTTCATGCTTTTGTAAATTTCAATCATCTCCTTCGAAAACCTGTAAACTGATTAAAAAATGGTAATATTAAAAAAGTACTGAAATTTATGTATTTCTTCCTTGTGCATGTTACATACTATTGTAAATTTCAGTCATCTCCTTTGAAAACTGTTAACTGATTTATTTTTACACCAGATTTGCATAATCAAGTTTATTGTAGTTTGCAATTTATTTATGCTGTTATATCCTTGCATAATCAAGTTTCTTGAAGTTTGCAATCTATGTATGCTGTTATATCCTTTTTAAATGCAGATATTTATTGTCACTCAAATTAGTACAACTACTGGCATAAAAAACTCTAATGATGAAATCCCTTTTTCCGAAAAAAACTGTATATTTGCTATTTCATAAATTAGTACAACTACTGGCATTAAAAACTCTAATGCTGAAACTAATGTTGAAATCCTTTTTTACGAAAAAAAACTGTATATTTTCTATTTCATGGAAAAAATCGAAATATACATAGGGCTGAACCTGGCATTCCTATTTCGGTTCTGATACTAGACAGATGGGACATTATATTCACTATCTCCATTCTAATGATGAGATATTTGTTATTGTTGTGATGGGCAATTATTTTTGTACACATCAACGTGCCATACGTGGGTTTCACATTTGTATGTATGGAAAACGTCTTGGTGAATTGCAATGACGTTTTAGTTCATACTTTTTTCCTTTTGTTAGGCATCTGATAGTTGTTCCATAGTTCATAGAAAATGCCGATTTCTCCCCAAAATCACTGAAATTTATATTGTGATATGCTTTTTAAATAATTACAGATATTTTCTTAACGATAATATAAATTCAAATATGAAATCGTAGAGTGCTAGAATGAGTAATTATTTTGTAGGTTTGTTACAAGGGTTTTGGGTTTCAAATTTGTATATATAGATTTTTTTTTGTAGGGAACTGTAATAACAACATAGAGAGAATAGGTATTTAATTTTTCGTATTCTATAGTCTATAGAAAATAAAATGTAAATCTCTTTAAAATAATTGAAATTTTTTAATTTTTTAAAGTGAACATGTACGGGGATAAACGTAATAACATTGGGGCCCAATAATGTATCTAAAATTGGGATTGTCTAACATGGTAATAACCTCCACACCTTTAATGTTATTCTACGTCTCTGTCACTCAGTGTCATTTAACATAAGGAACCACTGGAAGGTTCAAAAAACTATGGTAGAAAATATGTTGTAAAGCTATCAAATTATCAAAAAATTTATTCAACTTAAATGGACAGTGAAAATGACATTCAACGACTGCTGCTGAAAGTAGAATTTGTCCATCTGAAAGACATACCTCTCCAGGTGGATTACAATCATTATGTTGCCGCATCCCTAGATTATGTGCAACATTATTGTCCAAAGCTAGGAGACAAGAACTTGAATGTGTAAAGTAATTTAACAATCTATAGGATTCACCAAAGAAAATTTACAGCTGCATGAGTAGGATATTTTATAATGTGAGAGAGCATGAAAATGCCATCGACTAGTTAAACTTTCAATCTACTATATATAATAATATAACTTTCATTTCTTGTTGGTAGTGGATCTTTTAATATGAGAGACCTACAATGGACTAGATACGTTACCTAGGAAAAATTTCAGTTCTTTCTTGTACTTGTACCTCTCATATCGAAGCCTCTGATCCACATCCACCATTGAATTGATAACAAAACCATTATGTGTTTATATGTTGATCATGGAAATTACAAATATTAATTAAAATAAATATTTCTTAAAGTTTATCTGTTAATAAGAACTATATTACTAGCCAATTAATAAGGTAATGTAAAAATATTGCAAAGAAGCAAACATACTGTCGGTAGAATTCTTACTAAATTTTTTGTGTTGAATTTGTTGGGCCAATGAAGAGGACCAACTGAATTTGTTGTGCCAATGAGGTTTGGAAGTGGAACCTACATTTCGTAGATTCCATAATTTAGTTTTGGTCATGATTTTGGAACATACTCTCAGTGAAACGGTGCTTCCCTTGTTACCTTTGGTATTGGTGCCAACCTTCTATTTTCTAGCATATGGAGAATCTGAACTCCATTTGCATTAGCTATGTTCTTGATTGCACAATATCTTGTTGTAACAACTAACAAAGAACCTTTTCTATTGAAATAGAGACAAACTATATCCTACAAAAGGTGAGGACTCAATCAATATAACATCTAATAATAATAATAAAACTTCAACTGAGGTAAAAATATATAACACATCTAAATCTAAATTGTTTAATGATAGCTTCCATGGTAAATATCCTTTTACCTCCAAGAAACCCTCAGTGCAAGTTCTTCACAAGATACTGAGCACTCATTGATCATCGATCAATTGTTATTTACTATAGGTGCTATTATCTAATCACAGATTGCCTAAACATCAAGTCCAAGAGAAACAAACTAATTTTGTGTGATTTAGATTGAATTTTAGAATGATTACCAGTTTTCTTTTTTAAATGGATAGGCAGTGGTAGCTCCTATAAATATACATCATCGTGTCTTTTCCTATCTGATATCTATCATTTCCAATGAGATAATGTTGTTGTTATGATTATTTTAGTGTCATGTTGACTGCATGATTGGCTAATTTCCCCATATTAACGTTACCATCATCATCATATAGCAGCTGGAACATTATCAACAACATCATCATTTAGCCATTCAAGCAATTGAGAACAAACAACATGGTATTTATATATTACAACACCGTGTTTACACTTGTTGAATGAAATTATATATTAAAGCACCGTGTTTCCACTTGTGGAATACAAATCTACATTGCTTCTCTCCAGTCTAACAAGCGAGATACAATAAAATTTAATGACGCTCTCACAATTTCAATAATATCACCATCATCTTCATAGTTTACATATAATTGTACCTATTGCATATGACCTGATGCATAAGATAATTTCCAATAAGTATGAACATGAATATTCTATATGTCAAAATGAGCTCTAAGAAATAATTCTATTACAATGCAGTATAACTGAGATAGATACATGACCTCAACCATGAAATAGAGTCACGCACCAATGCAACTTGCATGTGCCTTTGAATTGTGTGTTGAGATCGGAGATGGGAAAAATCAAACATATCTTGTAGACAATTGTTAAATTGAAGGCCCTGATGTTGGCATGTATAAAATGCGCTTTCAACCAAAATGTATATCTAATAGATAGAAATGATTACATGTAATGCTTCCCTTGAGCTTATAGAAGTTGTAATGAGTGCTACAAACTGAAAACCTAAGTTAGCTACAAAAATGACTTCTTGTTTTTTGTTTCACAAACACCTAGTCAAATAGAGATGATGTTTGGTGGTTGGATTCGGGAGCCACAAATCATATGATGGGATACAAACCAATGGTGCATTAGAAACATTATCCAATGACAGAGACTCCATATCAATTATAGATGATGCTATGTATGAGGTCAAAGGAAATAATAGCATTGATCTAAGAGTGCCAAATGGCCAGGTCAAAAGATTAAAAGATGTATGGTATGTATACTGTCAATATATAATTGAACTCTAAACATGAAGTTACTAAGAAAACAATTTAATAATATTTAACGGTAGAGAATGAAAGGTTTGTGTTAAAGCCAATAATGAATTTGTTGTAAATGTGGTGGAAAAACATGGATTATACAAATTGAATGCAATTTTATTCATATTAGAATCACTAGTGGCAGTGGAAAAATAGATAGTTGGATAATCTATGACATCAGAGGTATGGCCATTTAAATTTTTCATTTTGCATAGGAAGCAAATGGTTAAAGAGCTACCTTGGACTAAGCTAGACAATGTAGTATGTAAAGGATGTATTGAGGATTTATTGTAGGAAGCAACACAGTCCAACACTTCATAATAGGAAAAGAATGGAGAGTGGAAAGCTTGATGGATCTTGTTAACAATTTCCTATGTGAATCAATGCAAAATAGGGGATGGACAGTGTCGAGTATTTAATGGCAACCAATGATGAATTTTCCAGAAAAAAAATTGGATTTATTTCTTAGATAATAAATTAGATACACCTTCATTCTTTAAATAATTTAAGAGAAAATTGGAGAGCCAATGCCATAAGAAGTTAAGGGTCCCTAAAACAGATGGAGGTGGTGAATTTTTGTCAGTTTTGCAAGACACATGAGTTATAAGGAAACTAAATTGTAGCCTATTATTCGTAACATAATGTAGTGGCTTAAAACAGATAGAGGTGGTAGTTTTTTATAAGTTTTGTAAGACACATGGAGTTATAAGGAAACTAAACTACAACCTATTCTCATAACAAAATTTAGTGGCAAAGAGGAAAAAAAAGGAACTGGAAAGGTGTACATTAAAAGGAAAAGGATTTTCCAATGGATTTTGCACAGAATTAGTCAATATAGGGTTCTATTTGTTGCATAAATGCTTGACCAAAGTAGCAGACAGAGAAATTTATAAGGATGTAATCATGTCAGAAACCTAATATCCAAATTTTTTTGGTTTTTTGTTTAAGATATTTATCATTGTTTCTAACATAAGATAATCTTACTAATTCCCAACAAATGACATATTCGTGAGCACCTCTCTTAGTGTTCTCAAAATATTCGATTGAATTCTTTGTTATTTCAATTAGTGTGCCATGTGGGTGGGGTATATTTGAGTGAGAAGCGAGGGGGGGGGGGGAGTTTTCTTCAGAGGAAAGGAACCTCCACATTAAAATGAAAAGGAAAGGAGGGGGGTTACTTTTTTTTGAGGGAAGGAGAAAGGGATAGCAAGTGATTGCTGATGAGTGTGGAGGTTATTGATATTGTCAATGGAAACCAGAGTCCATTTTATATGGCTATGTGGGCTTGTTGTTCTTCGGCTGTTGTGGACATGGTGGGCCATGAACCCCTTGTGGACTTCTGGAGCTAGAGAGTCGTCAAGGTTATTCCTATCTTGCAAGGAGGTTATTCTAGTTTTGGGCAGGATGGACTTGGATTTGCACACTTGGACGATTCAATCAAGAGAAAAGGTAACCCTTATAATTTTGATGATTAAATTACATTACTATAATACTGTTGTTTCGCGGCTATTGTTTCTAGATTATTATTAAGTACTTATGAAAGAGTTAATTACTATGACTAATTTTTTCTATTAGCTTCAATTTATATTTGCATGATAGATACAACTAATAGATTTAGCTTTGTTCAAGGCAATAAATCTAGAGTTAAATTGAAATTAACCTTGAGACTGGAAATTTAGAATTAATTGAGATATAAATTATGATAAGGTAGATAAGCCCTATGATTCGTTCTACAAGATCTCTGTAATACATGTATTTACCTGTCTAATAAATAACCAAACGGTAATGGAAACAATGAATGATTAGTAGTACATTGTATATAAGATACTGTCAGAATAAAAAGGATATTGTCTGTTCAAACTTATAAGAAATACTAGTCTATAGGTTTTCTACATAGATGTCTAGCACAGGCTAGTGGGACTAGCCATGCTAGACATGTGACAGTCATCACGAAGTAATTTTCCAGGGTTGATAAGGTTTCCGAATATGAAGTTTGATATGCATTTAACCCTGGACGTTGTTGCCCTAAAGGCCCTTTGCTCCTTAAGAAAAGTATTGATGTAGATGGTTTAAGGGAATTAAATACTACGTAACCAGCTATTCAAATTGCATAAATAAAATATGGTGAGTGGAATAATTCATACCTGCAAGCTTGTAACGTGCCCTTCTTCTGTAGTAACCTGCACACTCAAACCATTAATTAGTGGAAAAATATTGCTGTGTTTAGTTGACCCGATTTGAATGATTCCTTAACTAGATAACTTTGGGACTACCATGTTCCTCCCAACCATGATCCTACAACCGTTCCTGGTTCAGTATGGATCCCCCTGAGCTGGTTTTGACATGCAAATTGAGAGATAGAGACCCTAGGTCCACTGCTGGTTTCAGGTCTAAAACTTATGTGAGCTACTTCAACAACACAAGCCGTTCCAACAAAGTGGAAACCGCAACAACAACAACACAAGCCGTTCCATGCAGCAGCCGCCTCCCAGCTAATTCCAGAAGAGTCGGAGCAACTTCTAACAGAAGAACAAATAACAATCTCCCCCATTCAGCAGCAACGTCCTCCTTCGTCGTCCTCAAATTCACGTTTCGTCTACGTACTGCCCATCACCACCACCACCACCACCGCCCTCCGCTGCCCAAGTCCCCACTGCACCACCTACTTCCTCGCTACCGCTTGCCACTGGTAGATTTCATAGAATTTGATTGTTGATTAAAAACATAATTACTATTTTGGGGCGTTGCTGCTCTCGCCTAGCCATTACCAAGTTCGTACATTAACTGGATTTAATGGAATCCATTAAGCCATTATAATATAAATGAAATATTGGATAACCAATTTCTACCGATACAAAATTAAAATGTAAATTAATTTTACAGAAATAAAATTTTGCCAGACAGAAATGGCTGCATGCTCAAAATTTTGAGACTTATTTGCTGCTCTAAAATATTTGCGATTGAAAATTGTCTTTTCTTACAAATTCAAGCTGAAAATTGAGACTAATTTGTCTATGTAAAAGATTTGCAAGTGAAACATTTTTCTAGTGCGCAAAAAACATGTCATCTGCATGCTGACACTCGTAAAAAAACACACAAATAATTTGCGAGCATTTCACTACCTCACAAAGATGCTTCAAGTCCGTTGTCTCATATAATAGTTCATCGGCTTGTAAATGGACCATTCTCTAGGGTGACACATCAAATACTGGAGGTGAGTCATTGGCTAGTATCATCAATAATACCATGGAATTCTGTTCTTGTAATTATAGATGCCTCTCAGATCATCTTATCGCCTGCTGTGGGGCTGTGGATTAGAGCCAAAATTGCAATGGTTTTCTTTTTTAAATATACAAATCAAATCATGATATTTTCTTTGTTTACTCATTTTTTCTTTGAGAATCAATGTAGGGTTGCCTGCTGTAGAATGGTAGCTGTGTGTGGATGTCCTAGAGACAATATCTACTCAGTGGTTCAGTAGTTTAAATATGACTACATTGTTTAAGTAAAAACAACCGTTGAATTCTTTTTGTTTTATATGTTCCCTATTATTTTGATTTAATATTGATCTGTGCATACTGTGGAAGAACCGAAAGAGCTTGGCGACATTGTATTCTCGATAAAAAGAATCAGTCGTGGTGAGATAAATGCTATATTTATGTTGTTTATAGCATAACTTTTTTTTACAAAACCGCAAATTCATACTTATATGTTACAAACAAAATTCTATCAATGGTAGTATTTCAAATTTCATTGTTTCTTTCAATAATTTAAAGTAATTATCTTTTTATTTCTCATTTGAAGAAATTCTGTATGTATAATGGGAAGAGACAGC
>BSBM01002820.1:0-33576 GCA_027924585.1 Larix kaempferi
ACTCAGAGCCGAGGTTTTGCAAATATGTTAGGAAAATATGGAGCGAGACCAACCGGTCGGCTTACTTTTTCATTGTTCTGGCCTAGAAACTTAAAGTACCACTATACAGACCCGGATTGGAGAAACCAACTTTATGCCTACTTAATTATTGTAAGTTGGACAGCTACGTTGTGGGGTGGGGGGGGGGGAGATCGTCAGAACTGCCTTACTTAGGAACTACTCCCAGAACTTATGAGATTATATTATGGAGTGAGGGTCGAGAACAGTCGTATTAATTTTATATGCCTACTTTATGAATAGAAGTTGGGTGGGTGGGGAAGGTGGGTGGCACAGGAAAGGAACAACCGGTGGTCGTGGCATGGTGGAATTATCCTATCCTCAGAACTGCCTTTGGAACGTCAGCCAGAACTTATGAGATTGGAGGTTGGCACTTAGACAGACCATTCATATTACTTTTAGAAGCCTACTTGATTACTTCAGTTCCATGCTACCTACAATCTGGCTAACCCACCTTTGTTATTGGACGGGCGGGCCTTGCCAATACTCTTCATTCATTAGAACCCACTCTATTGCTAGGAATATATATATATATTACCTGCCTTTCAGTTTATGCCTGCTACCCACCTTCTCTTTTACCACCTTCAGAACTAGACCTTGTCTCCATAGACCACGAACTTCATTAATTGCGTCGGTACTGAATGTTACTTACCTTATCTTATAAGCACCTGATGGGATGGATGGACTTCAGCATAGAGCATTGTTTGATGGGCGGGCCTTCAGACTACATTGCCAGGAGATGGATCATACTTGCTTTATGAATCTTAAAAGGAGAAGGGAAGTATGGCACTCTGACTATTTACCTTTTACCCTATCTTACCTTTATTTAAGTTGTATCATACAATCTACCCACCCGAGGAACTACTTAGCTTCGCGTAAGCGAATAAGCTATTCCCCTGAGCTACAGCGAAGAAGTTGTATCCATGCATCATCCCGTAGTACTTGGTTGCTCCTCAGAGTGACCGAGTAGATGGTATATCTAATTCCTATTCATTTATTTCATTTGAGATTATGGTTTTTTAATAGAATTTCTATTCCTTCTTTCTTTTCTATGGGAATTTCTAGAATTCCTATTAATTTGGTGTTCCATTCTAAGTTTGATATGTATGGGACACTGGGAATAAGACTATACTAGTTCCTTTATATCAGACTAGTGCCATTCATTATCTATTCCATGGAACTATTAGAAGACTAATTCTAGCTATAAGTTGTTCCATTCTTGGTTTGTGCCAGGTGCCAATTCCAGTTCCATTCTTTCTGAACGAACAAGCACTGTCGTATCTTTGTTGTTTCGAGGTAAAATAGCGAATAGCTTTGTTTGTGCTTTGGGCCTTTTCACTTTCTTTCTTATTCTGCTTGGGAGGACCTATTCAAACTATGCTTGCTTCTAGTCCAATTGACTGACTATGCTATTGGTTGGTTCCAGCCTATATGAATGAAATATGATGAGCTAACAGTGTTACTTAAAGCAAGTAATTATAATAACAAGCTGTAACTAAATGGTGATTAGACTGGTTGGATGAGTGCTTACCAATCCAATTAGATGATCGCACGTATTACATATAGTTGAAGCATGAAGTCCAATACCGTATTCAACATAATTAGCTCTATGCTCTAAGATAGTAGTATCGATCTGATCTATTCCCCATTATGTGTCAACGTAATAGTAATACTAAGAATTAAGCTTGAGCTTGACTTATAACTCCATGAATCTAAGAGCTTACGCAATCCCAATAGTGCCAGTTGTGATTGATCCAGTCAAGCACAAGTAGAGCTAGTTGATTGAGCCATCCTCTTTTGTTATATTTTGTTGCTAGTTTCACTATTATTCTCTCATTGAGAAATAGAAATTCTTTTTGTATAAATCAAAATGAAAGTTCTCAACATGGATGGAACATACCTGGTGGACCCCCAACAAACAAGGCTATATTAAAAACCACATTTCAGAAGCTTTGAATCGCTTCGACCCTTGACTTTAAGATTAAGGTCGGTGCCCAGGTCCAAGCCCCCACCCAAGAAGTAAAAATAAATAAAAGCGCTGGGGAACCCTGTTTCAAGAGCCTGGTTGAATAAGCCCTGGTTTAAGAGCCCTGGTTTAAGAGCCCCGGTTTAAGAGCCCCGGTTAATGAAGAGCCCCTGCCTGGTTCATATTGACAACTGGTTGTTCTTACTGGTTTATAGAGCCGACTCCCCGCATCACGCCCCCATGAAGAAGGGACCGCAGGAAGGAATCTGGTTACGCACCGGAATGAATTAGGGTATCGATAAGAGCTTTACGTTCAATCCGCTTTCCCGCATTCAGTCAGAGCCCGCCATTTCCACATCCCCGCATTCTACCGCATTCTATCGCATACCCCACCCTGGTCGTCATGTGTCAGTTGTTTTTCATGCCACCTTAGCCTTCCTTCAGCCCTCTGTTAAAGCCTTGGGTCTTAGTCTTGATGTGGATGCTGGGTGGAGGTATGTGAAGTCGGGCTAAGGATAGATTAGCATTTCCCTTTGCTCTCTGCCCCATGGTAAAATCTAAGTGTAGAGGAATGTTGGGTCAAGGAAAGGGTGGATGGGAAGAGTGGAATACCTTTGCCCTCCACCCCAAAGGAAAACAAAATGTGGAATGTTGGTAGGCAAGATATGGAGAGTGGGGCGGAGGAAACACAAAGATGGGAAGTGAATAATAACCCCTCCCTATGCCCCAAAGGAAGTGAAGTGGTATGCGGAGGGGAATGGAAAGTTTAGAACTGGAGAGCGGGGCAGAGATAGAAAGGTGGGAGTAAGGAATGCATAGGCGGAGAAGGGAAGGTGAAAAGGAGAAGGGACCTCATGCCTTGCCTTCTGCCTTGGAAAGGGAGGGAAGGCGGATGTAGAGGGAAAGAAGAAAAGGGAAGGAAGGAATACGATTTAAGAAATAAGAACGGAAGTGTACGATTCAAATCGACGGAAGCGTATGAACGGATTTTACGACTTCAATTAGAACGGAAACTGATTACAATGGTGAATGGATACTCTCTTTCTTATCTTATTTTATTTTGGGGACTGGCACAACTTGCTTTCCTCTCTCTTGGAATTAAGTGCATAGAAACCACGCATTTACACTGGACATGGAGTACTGGATTGGCATATAGTGGATCACCACCTACCTACCTAGGTATCCTACCAGCATCGAACCTGGTGGATATAGTAAGAGATTGAAAACAATATTTATCTCGTAATTGTAAAGAGGTTTCATTGAGCAACAACATCAAATTAGAAGAAGTTGTCTTGGTCCAACCAACCACCCAACAAACAAACTTTGTTCCTGCCCCGAACGAACCTGCTGAGGCCATTGATAACTCAATATTGTCTGGTAGGTAATGTAATAAAGAAATAAAGTAGTATAGTTTACATGGAACTTATTCTTAATGCATAGACTATAAGATAGGGTCCTCTATTAATAAGGTTGCCATGGGACTTATCCTCTAAGAGGGGTAGTTGGACTAAAGGCAAGTGTAGTGTATAGCTTACGGGGAAACAACTATATTAGTTATTACACTATAGCGGGGATGATTTATAGCGGATTATAGAGAGAGCTCCCATGGATCTGGATTATTCCCAATTAGCGGAGAAGTAGTTCAATCTCTTTAGTCAAACTATTTCTCTTTCTCTGTTCATTCAACGACTAGCTCTACTCTCTGTGCTTAGCCTCTCTGTAGTGCGAGTGAAAGAAGACTCTTTTTTTACCCTTTCTCTTAACCCTTTCTATAACGACTACTTCTCTTAACCTCTTTCCTTAGTCCAAAAATATGTCTCTGTAGTTCCAGCTCTTGAAATGCCTTAGCTCTCTCTTTAGTTAAGAATGAAGAGGCCCACTCCCCGCTTACGCTAAGCTTAGATCTCTAGCTAGTGGCATTCTGACTGGTTTATTTCCAGCTGACTTATGCAGGTTGAACCGAACCAATATAAGTTAGTAAGAGCATTTCTTTCTTGTGTCCCCTGAGCTCTAGCGAAGAAGCTATCTGTTAATTGCATCCATGGTTGTGAAATTTTATGCCTTCTGTTAACCAATGTCTTCTTGTAGGTTTTGGAAACCGATGGACGATGGATGCTGCTTACTTACGATGCACCTGTTGAGGAACATGCGCCAGACAAGTGATAGTCTCCGGTAGTGCCAGTATGGGAATTGATTGATTGGACTTGATTGATCGACTTGATTACATCTTTCGAAAATAGCGTTCCCAACTGACCCATCTTCCGATAGAGGCGTACCCATCATTCACAGACTAATTAGCTTCTTACTTGATCCTTACTTCACGTCCCCATCATCCCCCATCTCACATCCCCTTCATACCCGCGTATCTTGTCCCCATAATTCACTGACAGACGAATTTGCTCTCTCACTTCCACATATTCCTCGGATCCCTAAAAAAGAGGGTGTGACAAAGGCAAAACGTGAAATGAGAAGGGCCTACGGCTCCTCGCCTTAGACACATCTTCCATTCTTACGAAGACATTCTAGAAGCCATGACAGCTCTTGATTACCTGTGGGATGATATGATCATTGTGCCTACCTCCTACCCCAGAACGCTTTCGCCCCTTCCACTTATTCCTACCAGTATACTGTCGAGGCCAAGGATTTCATTCCCCATGGTCATATAGATTGGTTCAAGAACCCTATTCCTGCCCTGGGCGTATTTGAGGAAAACATGGCCAATATATCCCCCACCATAAAGGTGGATATTTCGGTGACACCTGGTGTGGTTGAAAACTTACTTCTTGGAGATGCTTGTTCTCTTGAAAAGGTTTAAGCTTACTAAACACTTTTTGAGATTATGCCATCCATAGATTCTTTAGTAATCTTATCACCGTCTTTATTTAATACCATCACTACTTACCGTGTGCAACCACCCAAGCAACATGGTTCAGTGCTTCCTGAGTCCACGAACTTTTTTCGATGGAGCCTCAAAAGGCAATATAGGGGCGGCAAGGTGCGGGGGAGGTTATATAACCCCAATGAAAATAAATACATTGTATATATAATTGGGGATTAAGCCAACACGACTAATAACGAGGCAGAGATTCTAGTTCTTCTTCAAGGATTATCTATCCGCAGATATAAGGGGGTATCCCAGAGATCACGGTGGTATGATACTCGTAAATTTTTATTATAGCGTTGTTTCCACAATCCACGTTGAAGAATTTCAGGCTTTCACGCCTAATTAAGAGGCGATTGCTTTGTGTTGGCAATTTGAATAAACTTCCTTCTATCAGGTCCTAAGGAAGAAAAATAGTGAGGCCGACTCCCAGACCCACATTGTAATCTTAATGGATGAACAATTGTTGAGTATAAATGGGGGGGCTCCCCGTCCCAATCCATTACTTTAAATTAAAGGAGCCCCTGCCAAAAGGTTTAATGATGCCCACACGCATTGCCAAGCGGCGTCGAGTAGAATGGACTTTATTATACCTTTTTTTGGCGCAGAAATTATTTTCTCTTTACTGAAACCATCCAAGTCTACCAAGTAAATCTTACAACGAGTGATTGTGTCCGCCATAATACGTGAGATAATGCCTAGCACATTAATAAAGTAAATGGAAATAAGGCGATCGCTTGCTTTTTATACTTGCCGGGAGTAAGGCAGCCAGGGTTGGCCAAGAGGAGATGGCCTCCATTTTCCCAACAGATGGGAGATAAAAGGACCCGATCAATCATATTCACTCGGTAAATCATACCCGAAAGAAGAGATTTCCCCCATCATACAATACACGAGATAGAGTTAACCCAGCGAATGGCTTTTATGTGGTGCAGTTAGTGAACGGCTTTTATGCGCTGTGAATTACATGGGGCCAGGTGCATGCTGTGAGTGGCTTCGCGCAGTGAACAGCTTCAGCGAATGGTTGTTTCAGTGAACGGCTCTTCGTACAGTGAGTGAGGAACGGCTTCTATGTGAGAGTTCCCCATGTTCCCAAGAGAAGTATCACCGCCAGACAATAAAAAAGACGTCCCCTTCAATAGATTGATTGCCAGTTGCCGATACCTGGGAGACCATGCCCATCATTCTCCACTGGTCATTATATAATGAAATTATATAACGAATTGGGTGTGATTTGACCAACCGAAGACGAGTCGCCGAGGGGCTGGTATAAGGAAGGAAGGTAAGGGTGAAGACGATTCACCAAACCAAGGGGAGAGAACAACCGAGCGATTCGCCGCAACCAAAGAGGTCACGAGGCCTTACAAACCACTGCATCATATAATAATACACTTTCTCTCTAAGGTAACTAGGGTAGGGTAACTTCATAATGGTACATATAAGGTCACACTCGACCAACGCCAAAGAAATCAGTAGATAATACTACAAACCACTGCATTGTAAATCAGAAGAAAGCAAGTAAAGACAAGCCTTCTTTCATAAGAAAGCTAGCTCTGATAAAACTTTCCTTCCTTAATAGCTGTTCTGTCCTTCCTTAAAATAACCTCCCCCACCCCACTCGCTCTAGATTGTGAAAAGTGATTGGGCCGATTTCAAGGCCATTTCCATTCGTTCTATGGCTAAATAACCTGTAATTCATTAAATGAATGGAATGTAAGAAACCGATTCTAAGTTATGTGCTGATCCACTCGATACTGATCTATCTCTCTCTCCAGGGTATATCCCGACTGTGTTATTATCCCTCCTCGCTTATTGGTCTAGCTATCCCGCCCCACTTCCACTTATCGGTCTAGCTATTCCCGCCGTATCGGTTAGGTAGGTACCACCGGCCGGTCCCTAACTCTCCCTACCTACCCTATCTACTTCTTTTTTTGGGCTTATTGGTCTCCTCCCCACCCTGATCGGTCTAGCTATCCCTGTTTTCCCACCCACTTATGATCTCTGCCTGCCGGTGAGGTACCGAAGGTCCTTTATAGTTTGAGTGGTGGTACATATATTCTCCGTATCCTATCTACTTCTTTCTCTGGGCTTATCGTTCTAGCTCTTATGGGTGACTAGAAATAATTGTGATTCACTTCACTATCCATGGGCAGGACGACCCCTACTACAATAGAACAGTACGGAAACACTGTAAATCCGTACTATCCAAGGAGACCCATTCAAAGGAGTAAAGTCGCGATAAAACGCGCGCAAATGCCCATTTCGGCGGTTTATCACTCACCTGTGAAACCCCATTGAACTATAGAGCATGAGGAAGGATTTTAGGTCCTCTCTGGGTCTTCCCAGCCCTGAAATCCCCATTTCACTAACTAACTATATAGAATAAGGAACAACCGAACCGAGCTGAAGCGGGTCATGCTCATGGAATTATTTATGGTCAAGGTGTAGACTTTGGGTCTTTGTATGGTCTTCCTTATTTAAGGGTGTTTTACTGACTCTGAACTGCCTTTGTTTAGCAGATAGAGAATAGATCGTTAAGGGAGTTAAGCGAATAGAGCGTGCATGAAGGCTACGCATGAAGGCATGGCCAGTATTAGTAGTAGAGGGGTAGTAGATATAGGGGTAGTCATACTGTACTCTCTCTAGCGTACTCTCTTCATGGCCAGAAATAAAATAGAATAGTAGGCCTTTGCTTTCGCTACTGAGCCCACAGTTACGGTAGGTAAGCGAATACGACGACAACAGGTACCACTACTGATAAACACCTTATTCGGGGGTAAAGTAGCTATAAAACGCATGAAATAGGTTACAGTGCCCATTAGCACATTAGCCCAAACGTTTATTACTTAAGCATCGAACTGACCTTAGCCCATAGGTCCTGCTCAGGTCCTTACCTGCTCAGTGCGGAAGAGGGAAAAAGAAAATATCCTACAGCAAGCATCGTTAGTGCTGGGGTGCCCCTGAGGGTTACCTAGTACGTACCTTACGATTCCTTTTGTAATGGCATCGAACTTACCTTCTTTCAATTCCTAATGTTATTAGCCCATTGGATATTTTTATTGGAAGGTAATTGGATCGAACTCATTTGGAAGGGGAAGCCCCGCAGGACACCGCACCTAATGGCTAGAAATAAAAGCAGTAGACAAGCTCTCGAACTCTTTCCTTGAAAGCCAGTAAGTATGAAGCAAGCATGCATTCTCACTCTCTCCAGCTAAAGAGGGTACGATTCTTTGGTACGGAAGGAAGACTAACTAGTCCTTAAGGCTCTGCCCTAACTCTTTCCTCTAGTCCAAAAATAAACTCTCCGCGGACCACACCAGGCAGCCCTTAAAAACCTAAATTGTATATGCAAGATCCACCATCTGCCAATAAGAGAACTTAACACGCGTTTCTTTATGGTTTTTAAACAAATCGAGCTTGGTTCCGGATGTATTCCTACATAAATCGTCTTTTGTTCAACCCCCACCCCTCTCCACTTTGAACTACTTTGACTCGAAACAATTACTATTTCCCGACAAGTAAACACGTTCCGGCACTGTCTCAATGCAACATCTTTTATTGCAACACCTCTTTCCTCAAAAGTAACCATAGCGATGCAGAAATGATTGGCAGGACCTTTCTGACAGGTAACCTTACTAGTAGAAGCAGCAACGGCAGTAGTAGTACTACTCCCAAAAGGGCGAGAAGAACTGATACTGCGCGAAAAAAGTAGCATATGCACTCGTTCTGTTCCCTCGTACCTACTGTTTCTATCAATCCGTAAATATACGTTCTAATAATGCCGCTGATGCTCATTTTATCTAACTATAACTCAACTAAGTTACCGCATGACCCATAAGGGGAATTGAACCCCTGCCTTCTAAAAGGCGATTCCTTCCTCTATCTATGGCCGGCCTTTTACAGCACAGTTTTTCCGGCCGGTTCTGAATTACGTTAGACTCTTAAAGTCTCTCTCACCAATTCAATGGACAGATAATCTATTTTATTTAATGTAATAACAGCACACACAACATCTGATTTGATTACCCGGCTAGCTAGTTAGTTACTTGACCGGTGCTTGCTTTGTTGATGTTGTGCTAGCTTGGGTGCTGGTCCTACTTGCTTGGGTGCTGCTGATCCCACTTAGTTAGCGACCGACCGGTGGGGGCTATCTATCGCAGTTCTAAGCATGCAGTTCGTCCTTTACTTTGTGGGAGTAGTAAGAAGATTTTGCGTGTAGCTTCATTATTCATTCGTTCTGGGCGCGTTTTCTCTTCGTCTCCTCTCTCGCCTTCGGGGAAAGCTGCAGCCTCAGCCTCAAATTAATCTTACTTTTTTTTCTACCTCCTCAGCAGGCTTAATCAGCCTGTTTGCTTTCTCTCATTGCTCTGTACCTGTTGTTTTCCTTTGCGTGCTTTATATTCTATCTGTATGACTTTACTGGGGGGTAATTATTCTTATTATTGTTCTTATGGTCTTTTGTTCTCGTCGTTGTTGCGTTCATTGTCAGGTGGTTATGGTGACCTTCACTCAACTCTGTTCACTGCACAAATAATCCTTCACTCACACGCAGAAGACATTCAATGGACAAGTTAAACAACGTAAATATGTAATATCATATATATAATGTATATGATATATTATTTTATTTTACACTTTTTACCCCCGGAGTTTAGGGTTGGTCGCCAGGGGTTACTGCCAAGATTTACCGGACGGAGAGCGGCGGGGACACAGGTTAAGTTGTACCATTCAAGTCACCTTACCCGAAAGATATTACCCATAAAACTCATGAAACACATGGATCACAGACTGGGTTACTCCAATTTTGCATGTAATGACAACGTTACATAAGTTAATTCGCAATAGGTTCCATACGCCAGTAATAGAAGGTAGGTCATCGACTGACCGGCTGGCAATGACCAGTGGGGATTTGCTATTGGTTTACAGACAGACGAGAAGACATTGGTTAACAGAAAGCAGAACAGGAAACATGGAGGCAAATTTATAAGATCACATTGGTTCGCAAACTGACCGGAGAATCCCTCGGATGCATAAACTCTTGTATCGTCGAAAGCATGAGTAGCAGCATCGATTCCTGGCATCAAGCGAAACCTTTATGGAGTACAAGCATCACCTATGGTATCAACTATTGGCGATTATCGAGTACAAGCCATGGGGTACAAGTAAATACATTTGGATCTACTCTTGGCATCTAGTGAATTACCACCACCTGTGATTGATTCCCCGCATCCCCCCCCATGTGGGATAACCTATTGGGATTTCGTACCTGCATCTACTTTTGAATCGTAAGCATCAACCGGCGGCTCTCGGCACCTTCTGTCTTTCTATGATCTACAACTCTTGAAGCAAGTAACTTAGCAGTACTAATTCACTGCTGGTATTATTACATAATTAGACAACAATTAGCTCAACGACTTATAGTGTGCTTACCTTACTATTACCTCTTACCAAAATAAACCTACAAATACAAACTCAGACGTAGGCTTAAGGCATTATTCTAAGGCTTACCTATGCATCCATCAACTCGAAGCCTTATTTGTGACTAATCATCGAAGCTAATGAAAACCTCCATGGCAAATTATGTGTATCTTAACGTGTACCCTCCTTGGAGAGTATCTGTAGGAACTGTGTTCCGTAGCGGTAAGTTAAAGAGGGAAGCAGTTCTTTATTGGTTAACTGGGGCTTTTTGGTGAACTTTTCGGAGTATCCCCCCGCTCCTCTCGGGCACATGATCAATTTGTAAAGCCTAAGGTTTAGCCACCGCAGGTTCTAGATCTACGGTTTATACTAGCTTTGGGCAGTTTCTTTATTCGCTGGGTGATCTCGTATTAGCCCACCTCTTCTAAAAGCCCGGGTTCAACCAGCGAGCGTAAAGACGCTCAACCATAAAGCAATTGATTCAATATTGCCTCTCATAGAGGAACATAGTGAAATGTTATTTATTATTTAATAAATTGCTTTCTGTCCCCCAATGAGCCACCTTTTTTCCTTCCGGACGAACTGTTGTTTCCATACCTGTGTTATGTTGGGTGCTCAGGGTATGGGGTAACTCTTTTCGGGTATGTTTTTTAATGGGAGTATGTAAAACGGGTCTCGTATAATGAGATACTTTTCCTCTCCAGTGTTTATGTTTATTTTTGCTGTCGGCCATTGCTGTGGTCCTTCTCGTCATCTGTTGGTAACAAGGCTAAACCTCCTGTTGTCAAGTGGAGTTTGGGGAATGGTTACTAACTAAGTATTACTTCCCCCTGGCCACTCCGATACGTCCAGCAGCATGTAAGTTTTATTTCTATCCGTGCCTACTTGGTGGGTAAACTTAATCTCCTTTGCTTGGCGTTAAAATGTCTAAATAAATATGCTTTTTAAGTAAATGAGCATGTATCACAGTTTTTCCGGGCAGCCTTGTTTATTGGTTCTTCCCTGCCACCTTTCCCACCCAAATATCTTTCTAGCCATAACAAGCGCAAGCCCCGGCCGGCAATTATATCAGTCAGCCGTACCAGCCCATTATGAATCCAGCCCTGCTATGGCTGTCAGCTATATGGCTTTATGACCGTCTGGCAATGCTGCTTACTATCGGCAATGATTGGCTCTTATTGGCAATTATAACTGGCTAGGACTACCTGCTACCGCCCGTCTATCGTCTATGACTCCTTAGCAACAGTTTATTGTGCAGTTGAAGCAGTTGACTCTGCGCGGATTCTGTTGAGTAAGCAGTTGTTTCGGTTCCATATACTCCAACAGCATCAGCAGTAGCGGTTTAAGTTTAAGCACTATTTGCGGCGGTCCAGCGCCAGTACCACTACAAGCAATAGAGACAGAAGCAAAGGTGGCAGGAGTAAAGGCATCAGATCCAGTTGGTTCAGCAGTATCTCCGTTGGTGCATAAGCAGTAGATTCAGTTGATTAGGCAGTTAATCCAGTCGATGTTGATTGTGCATCAGTAGCACCATCAGTCAAGGTCACAGCTGTAGCTTCTCCAACAGCAGTTGGTTATTATTATGCAAGTATATTATAGTGAATGCTGTCTGGAAGGGTGGAACATCTCTATGGGAATCCTGTTGTTGAAACAACTTATGCTTATTTTAATAATCATGGTCATTGTATTGCTTTTTATGTTTTTGCCGGGAATGGAGATTGTACTGGTGTTGAAAGGCATTCTGCTAGAGTTCGTTGTGATGCTTGGCCTGGGCCTACTTCTGCTGTTGGGAATAATTGAAATGATCCGGGTTCAACTGGTGCTTCTGGAGATGGAGATGCTGTTGGTTCAACTTATGCTATTGAGCCTCCTTGGAGTGCTTGTTATGCTTGGGCTTGGAATAATTAGAATGCCGGTAACTGGTGATGCTTCAACCGCTCCTTAAATTTATTATTTCAATAATTCCATTTCAACTTATTATGTAAATACTGGTTTCACTGATGCTTTTACTGCTCTCGGAACAGCTACGGGAACTTATGCCAGGAATGGGGCTTGTTCAATTGATGTTGGTTCAACTGGTGCTTATTAGAAGGCTGCTGGTCATCCTTCTGCTTATGGAAATGATCTTGGAACTTACCCTGGTAATGCTGCTCTGGAAACTGATAAAGCTGGGAATCCTGGTAACTGGTGGTGCGTATGGGGGCTGGGAATTATACTGCTTTTGCTAATTCAAATACTGGGAACAATGCCCCTTCAACTGTTTATTCAAATAATTTCATTGAAACAAGTGTTAGAACTACTCCCGGTTCAACTGGTTGTTCAACTACTCTGGAAAATGCTCTTGGAAATGATGGAAATTCTTCTGCTTCTTCCGCCCCAGGAGCATTAGAAGCAGCATTCGTTTCAGCATTCTCAGCTTCCTCAGTTACCAGAGCAACATTACCTGGGTAATTCCCTGCAGAAGAACGACCAAAAGTTCCATTCCACCCAAGGAGGGAGTAGGCCTAGGTTGAAAAGGCTTAGTTTCATATCCCAATGAGGTATGAGTATGTTTAGGTTTCTTAATAGGGTAGGAGCATTAAGTCAAGGGTAGGCTGAAAAGGGAGGGTAAGTTGAGGCAGGAAGGCAGGGTGAGGTCATAAGGCAAGGGTAGGAAGTAAAGGTTCGTTCATAGGCTGCATGTAATTTCAGGAGTTTCCCAAGGAGTAGGTTGAAGAGGCAGCCCCAATGAGTGTGTTTTTTAATCTTTACAGCAAGCAGATAAGTGTAAGAATCGAATAAGTATTGGTGACCCACCCATCTCACTAAAACTCTGCGGTATGCTTTATGGATGTGACTTAATTGGCTGGATTCTAGTGCTGTACCGTGCTGGGTGTGAACATACGCTGCTAACATTTGCCATCGCCGTTCATTCGATCAAAGCATGCCCCCAGCTAGCTTTGTGTAATTAACAAGCACAAGCCATGTAATATATACGTGCATACCCACAAACACAATAAGCAAGGCACGACGCACCTCACTTACACTCCTTAACTTCCATGCCCTCAGAAAACCACTAATCCTCGCTCCTCTTTCCGGCCATCCTCGGCATCAGAATTAAATCAGTATTTGTGCACCCCCCATTTATTTTTCCCTCATCGCTTATAGTCTTATTAGGGACCTTTCATTCCTCCACCACAGAGGTCACTACTCACAGAGGAAAGACCCTTCTTCTATTACAAATATTGGAAGAGCCGGGTCCCATTGAGGCACCAAAAAAATAATAAATCACTATGTTTCCAAGCAGCCTTGTACGGCTGGCAAAAAAAATATGTTGGCAGGTGCGGGCTTGTATATCATAATTAATTCAATAATTAGCAGCTCCTATCATTCGTATCAACGTAAGTAATGATTATAAATGCGCAAATTATGAAGCGTTAAGCCGAGTAGGGGAAGTATCCAACCCGAGTAGCCCTGCCCAGCAAATTACTCCATCCCTGCAACTTTCTTGAAACTTCATGAAATTTCTATATTTATTAATAATAAATCATTTTGAGTACCTGCGGTTCCTTTTGGACCCCCTAAAGGAAGATTTTTTTTATACTAAAAACTATGAATGAGGCATCTTATATAACTGGGATCTAAGCAAAGTATCCAAGCTGAGTATAAAAGCCTAACCGAACAAAACATGGGGAAAGCATTCGCGATCATAACCAAATAATGGGGCAAGCGTTAGCGATCACAGGGGCAATCTGTGTGGATCCTTCCTTGCAACCTCAAGGTTCGATGCCTCTGTCCATTTGAAGTGGGGTAATTCAAAGGGAACAATTATGTAGCGGGGAAACACATCAAGGGGTAAGGCTCTAAGTGTAGTCCAGTCGAGGGTGCAAAGGTTATCGAGTAATAGTTTGGTTGAGGTTGTTATATAAATTGGAGCATTATAATATACCGTGCATCGGGATATTTTATTGGGACGTTAGCAGCGAATGATGGGTACGCTTTTCCCATAAGTAAGATGGTATAAGTTTATAAGCTTTATATATATTATGTATATGTAATTATACAACGGCTCGTCAACTTATCGAAACAGGTAAGTTAAATTTTATATGTCTATATTGTGTAAGCTAAACTGTGTAACTTGCACTGAGAACCTCCGCGTCTTAGTGCTGGAAAATAATCCATAACTCCACGGACTCATGAAGAGCAAGTTAAGAACGACTTACCACGTATATTCAAGGCCTCTATTGTTTCCAGAAAGCGTAATGTGTATATGCAGATTGCTGCTGCTTGGATCCCCCTGCCATCTAATTTTTTTATTCCGTACTAGGTCTAGTGTAAAAGCAAGTTTAGATCAAACTAATTTGAGCAAATCCCCCCTATAAAAAGATCCGGGGGTGAGTGTATACTGAAATATTGACCAGCTTGTGCCTATTTCCTCCTTCCCTCCTTCCCTTCCTAATGTATTTTACCATTTGTGCAAGTGTATCTGCCTATGCCTAACGCGTATAGGCGCCTGTACTATATCACGGTATATTTCTTTATAAAGATTATTTTTATTTTATATATGTTAGGTAAATAACCATATCACCATCACACACTATATCTGGCTACGACGCATATATAACACTTGGAGAAATATAACACCATGCATGCAGATATATAAATCATGCAGATATGAAACACGTAGCAGAATATATAAACTAGCTCACCTGAATGTGCACATGTCCATAGCTAACGCACTCACTGTAACGCCTCGTTCTGGACTTAAACTGTTTCGTGATCAACTCGTTTTCACAAAGCCTATAGGTATATCCAAAAACAAATTACTCCGTCTATGCATTAGATTCAATCTTGCGTTTCAATAATCCGGTTCCATCATCTGACTCCGGGGTGTCTATATATCTCAATGGGTATTACTAAAACCTGATGGAGTAAGTATCAATCAAAGCAAGCTCAAGGTTCAAGCGTTATCGTTGTTTACAGACTCATGGGAAAGGTGGAGTGGAAAAGTAACTGTGTTCCGTCAGGTGCATCTGTTTCTGTAAGCTCTGTAGCGCTCGAAATACCCAACAAGGATCGTTGTATAATATAACCCAACCAGATGCCTGAATATCGAGGTACGCAATCAACGAAGCCGAGCCGCTCCGCGCCTTGCCTTTATATATGTTATTTATACATAACACTATATGTCATTTCGGACGGGCTTTCTATTTACCTTTACCTTACAGGAAGGATATAATTACTGTCAGTGGCACAGGAACCACACCAGTCGTGGAATCGTGCGTGGAAACAGCCCTGTTGTGATGGATTTACTAAAGTATTATTCTATTTTACGTGCTTGGGTTGGCAGAACATTGCTATTCAATTTACTCGGCCTACTTTGACTTTACTTACGAGCATGCTTTCCATATTTTATTTACTTTTTACTATTGCCTTCACCCAGGAACAACACCTTTGTACGGGAAGCCCTACACCCCCTTCTTTGGTTACACACAAACTACCTACCCATAGACTTAGACCTGTTCGAACTAGACCACTTGGATAAATGAATCTTAAGAAGGGACTACTTACTATAGCACCGGGATTGGGATTGGACGGTATTAAACAACCTTACTTTTCCATTTATTACTTACATCACCTTAGGAGCATGGAGTGCTGCCCAACTCATTCATTGTTGAAGCTAGGAAGACCTTGCTTGTATAAGAGGTATACTATGAACCCTTTTTTACTGCTTTACTCTTAACCTATAAACTTAAGACCGATATATGTTAGCGGATGAAGGACGTCCAGGCCTAAGGTGCAGGAACAATTCAGACATAATTGAGTTATCTATAGACTCTTTTGAGTTCGGACACTCAGATAGAAGAGAATATGCTTTGGATCCCCAAACACCACCCACTCCGTGCCTTCACTTCATAATTGACCTACGGCTTCTTCTTCGACAGGTCAGTTAGAGCAGCCAGCGGCTTAGGAAGGAGAGCGTAGAGGCGGAAAGGATATAAAATGAGGCAAGGCAGTTATAAATATGGGTAATATAGTATATGCGCTATGGCCGGTCCGTCTTTCGCTCATCATAGCATGGATCGAGACCCACTAGGTCGTTTATAAATGGGTAGCTGCTTATCATAGTGGTACCAGATAATATGTCAGCAAGCGTGATTCGCCTGCCTGTGAATGCAAAAAGAGGTAATCGAGCCAAGCCAGTTCGACTGGGCTACTTGGCTGGGTTACTTCGCTTGGCTCCCGGGCTCGGTTGCTCGGTTAGGCACTTGGTTTACTAGGCCGACGACAGCCATTGAAAGAAGGTCTCCTATAAACCGGTACTCAATACAGATAGATGGCGATCACTCGATGACAAGAGTCATCCAAGAGTCTAAGAAGGTATAGCCCTTTGGTTGTCCCTATTCTTTATAAAAGATATTTACATTTAAACAAACACCCTTTTAAATGCGCTTTTTATTACAGCAGACCCTCAGAGTGGGTCGTTTTATTCTACCGGGAGTTATAACTCAATTTTATTATTTTACCATTTTATTAATTTGTAATTGTCCCTCTGGCTTGGCGAGAGAGGGCATTTAAGGATCTCAGCTTCATTGCTTGACTGTACAGATAGAAGGGCAGTTTACGATCTCTGCATTGAGAGGAAGGCCTCAATATATGATGCCGCATCGAGACGTTTTACTTGTCCACTTTCAATATAGAATTATACCTGGGGCCAGCAAGAATTGAGTGGGAAATAATTTACAAAACACATCATTTCAATTTTGTTATAGTAGCAACCTATTTTTAAGGGTCCGAGGAACCCCACCATAGCTTATTGGTCCAATAAATGGAGATTCTCTGTAATAAACTATTCCCTTTCCCTATTTTCTATCTGACTGCCGAGTCCCTTGCTTTAAGTGGAGTTGATAAGTTCCAATTGTGAATCCCACATTAGGAGGTAGAGATCAACAAATAAATGCTTAACGTAGATATATAATGTCACATAGAGACGTTTACAAAGATTGTCACAATAATTATTATATATATATATATATATATTATCTTGCATATATACGTCCTTGGACGGACAACACAAGCACACAGCGCTAGAGATAGTATTGGCCAACAGGTGGACAACAGCGGGTTGTGAAATGTGCCCATCCATATAAAAATTTATTGCATTATATTAAATACCCTGAAATAACCCGCCCATATTGAGTTTATATAATATAATACAATATGCATTTGAATAAAACAAAGCTAAAAATATTTTCATTATTAAAATATTTAGATAAGGTCCTTATAAAGGATCCTACCCTTTTCTCTCTTCACGTTCCCTCTACTACAACATATACCATTAGCCATACCTAAATCATCGACCTAACCTATATAAATATCACTCTGAGTCCTACTAATAACTACTATGCCTTATCTCTTTAAGAACCTGATTACACTTTCCAGATAGCCTCCCAATCCTACCAGGTTGATGAAAATATTCCGTGTTTATTCCAATCTTACAGCCAGATTGATTCGACCAATTAATCCCACCCAAGCATCGTAGCAAACCTAATTGCTTGTATATCTCAATGTGTATCCCCAGTATTTGCTGTAGGAACTTCCGTATCGGTTGTAAGGTAAAGAGGGTCCCCTCCCTGTTGCGTACGTTGATTGAAAGGGGTAAGGTGGTATCGTGACTGTCCTAGCCCCACCAGCCCCAGCCCCTGCGAGGATTCCCATGGATTAGGCCCTGTGATTATTTCCCTCCCTGTGTTATGCCCGTCGGCTATGCTCGGCTATTAAAGATAAGACGTTGTAAAGGGGTATAGTTCCATTTGGTATAAACACCAATAATATCAGCTCCTGAGGAGCTATATTTCTAGGACCCAACAAAGGAGCGTTTTATTAACAAAAAAACTAAGTGTAAGCTCCGATCCGGCCATTGATTGAGAACTAAATAAATAAATATAGCAGCATCCAAGCTGCCTGCAAATTCCCTTACTCTGGCCGTGATGATCATCCACCAGACAGCGTGCCTAGGCAGCGATAAGCATAAAGGCGCTCTAAAAGCAATGGACGTAATCCTGTCTTATCTAGGTAAATAATTTTAAATGTCCATGTTAATAACTAATAAAATACAGTTTGAGTCCCCTATTTCCCCCATACCTCCAATAAAAAGTCAATATTCTTAGACGAAAATGGCGGCTAATTATAGTGTTTTTAGAATCTGGTCCAACACAACATTGTGCCTGCCCCCCGACGGTGTTGCTAAAGTAGCCATCCATCCATAAGCGTATCAATTAGAATAAGACCCCTTGATAAGTACGATAACTTTATTATAAATGAGATTATACAGGCTATATATCCTCCTCTGTAAGTCGCTCTTCTTTTTTATACTATCTAGGGTTGGATCATAACACTGCTTCGATATAGACGATACACTTACAAGCAAGTACTTACAAGTCTGCAAATGGGTCTTACCTTTAGTTGATTTCTTTTTAATGGATATAAGGGTTCCTTTATCTACATGAAGTCTATCAGGTTGGTTGACTTCATTCTTATTCTGCTGTCAAATTTTTTTGTTTAAACAGGGAATTAGTTTGAAAAGATCTGTTTAACAAAAAATTATTGCCTGCTCCGACCCTGGTATTCTATTTCAAAATAGAGATTTTATGTTGAAAACATAGCCTAATGGATAATGGATATACAAAAATGGCTGGCTCCAATGTCTTAAACGACGGGTAACTTATCTTTTACTTCCTCTTTTTGGGCCTTTGAAGGGAGCAAGGGCATCCCGGTTATACTAGTTAAATGTTATAAGAGTTAGTATTTATGAATCCTTTTATTAGGCCGTATCTGCTGATTACCATCTTGGCATAGGCTTTTTTACTTAACTTAATTCACTTGAAGATAATACTTACTTGGGTACGCTATTCTATTAAGATGAAGCAGTTGGAACGCCCCTTCACATAAGATGGGTCAGTGTTCAGTTGAATGTCCCTATTCAGAATACTCATTATTTCCCTTTGTCTGTTCCTCCCGGCCAGCTTTATCAGAAGACAAAGTAAGTGGATAAAAAGAAATGAAATAAGTTCAATTGCTCACTAAATGCCTCGTCTCCTGGAAGACCTCTTCTCCTGCACGCACCCATGCCACCAGTTTTTATGAACTGTCCTTTATTTCAAATCTCTTTAGTATTGCTCAATAAAACCAATACCTAACTCAAATCAATAGAATGTTGCGTAGCGTTATAGGCTCAAAATCTATGTGTAGCTGTAGGTTCTAGGTCTGACTGTATCCAGTTAAGTAGCCCAGGCGAGTAGGGCACAATCGAGGTAGGCTACCTGTGTTCAATCTTCATAATATAGTTTGAGACGGGTCTAAGAGCGTATGATTTTTATGTAAAGATAAAGGGTCTAGGTTGAAGTTAAAGGGTATTTTAATATCTGTTGTACCCGAACTTGTTGGGTCCGATCGAAGCATCCGAATCGAGTGCCCAAGCCAAGCTCAAATGTAAATAGAATCAAATTATCTTAGCTGTCAATGGAGGCAATCGTAGCTTTGTCATCTCACCTATATGTTTTCAACGTTGTGAAATATATTACTAGTATTGCGGGAAGGTGGGGGCCAGCTGTGCTGTCTCTGCCAGGTGCTGCCTATTATTATGGGTAAGCCTTTGTATAAACTAACTTTTTATGTGCCCCAATGAGTTGGGATTCAGTGAACCCATACCAAACAAAAAAGGTTAAGATTTTGACTTTTGCAAAAAGCCAAATGATAATATTTTTGTAATGCAATATGTCCTCTACTGCTCGATGGATTATACGCCCATTACGCCTTCTGGAACAGAGGCCTTGAATAGTGGCCTGGAAGAATATCCGTGTCCTCTGCACTCTGACATTACTATCCGAAACTATTTGCTATGCGCCTTTATTTATAGCAAACCCACAGCTATTCTTTTCTGTTGCGCTATGCGCAGATCCTTTGCTTTTTAGCTATTTTTAGCGCTATGCACCTGTATTCTATTACGGTATTTTGTTAGGTGAGTAACCCTACTATAGTTACCGGCATACAAAACCAAATATTAGTATACAGGAGATTGGCCCGCCCCAAAAATAGTAGGTATTTGGGCCTGATATACTTATATCTCTGGCTGGGGCAGGAAGGCCAAGTATCTAAGGCAGTAGCCTATGATTTACGACATGCCGGGCTGAAACCAATAATATATCCGACCGAACCGAACGCAAATGCCTACCTATTCGTTACAGTTTATTTTCGACTTATGCCAGTAACGCGCAAGTATTTGCTGTAGCAATATGACTTATATTACAAAGTGTACTTCTGGTAAGGGTGCGCTCATTAATAAATTTATTTATTCTATTTCGTTGTTGCTCTGCATGCTCGCTTGCCTGGGGATAAATAAATATCTGGTGAGCGCAGCATCTAAGTCGCTAGGGTAAGGGTGGACAGTGAATGATGGAGTTGGTTGGAGAGTCTTTATTGTTATTCTTATTATCATATATTATTTATGGGGGTCAAGGGTCATAGAAGGCCGAAATCGCCTATGAGGCAGTTTTAGTTATATTGTGAGGAGAGGAGGATCCTTAGCAATTTGGTAATTTCAATGTTTCGTGGGGTCGAGAGTAGTGAAATACTCCGTGAAAGGGAGAGAGGAAAGAGAGAGGAGCCTGGCCAGCCAGAGCGAACGACACATATGATCTGGTAGACGGCATGAACGAACTGGGGGGGCATGCCCACCCAGAGCACGCAACTTCGTATATTAGACGGGCAGCCTTACTTGTGGTTTGGGCACAAGGTCCGGTCGAAGAATCTTTTGGTTTGGATGGACAACCCGCAATATTTCTTCCTTTCCTATAGTGTAGTGAAGTTATTATGCTGGGTAACAAAATCCCGCCAGAGATGGAAACACCCGCCCGCATTCAAGAGCCGGTTGTATATCCTGGAGCTTCTAAATCTATTCCACATCCAATATCTTGCAACCAACCCTTATATATAGCGAATAGCTCCTGGTTTGGTTCATATGGACCCCATCAGGGAAAGCATTATTAGTGTAGTGACCGACCGAGCAAGCATGTTTCATTCCGATCGCCCCTTAAAGCTAGCAACTGGGTAGGCTATGGGAAAGCTATTTATATTACCAGTAGTAATTAAACGAATGAAATGGTTTTATACTATTATTGCATGCCCATTATCAGTAGGAATGGTCAACGAATGCTTTATTCCTCCCAGTCCCCAACTATTCTGTGAGTGCGAGGAATACCGAGGGCCTTCCGCGCGTCAGCCCGCGTAAACTAAAGTTAGTCATCTATACATATTTATTGGTTAGCTCGGTCCGAGGAACCTGAAGAAAAACCCTTGTACTAAGCACTAACTAAGTGCCTCACTCAACAACTTGAGAGCAGGCGAAACAGAAAGAATGGCCCTTCCTTATTTCCTTCCTGTAAGGAGGTGGAATGAATAGCATGCGATCTATAAATCCCGCCCACCTTCATCCTTTTGTTTTATTTATGCGTAACCTGGAGCAATTGCACTTTCAATGGAGATGGATCCGGGCAAAAAAAACTCTCATTTTGAATGGTAAAATGTCCCGGGCTTCTTGGTTTAGTAGAGGGAGAACCCATCTCGTTAGCTAATTATGTTTGGTCTTGGGTCACTAGACTCTATTCCTTCAGCACCAGTGGGACTAGACTTCTATCTCTCTATCAACGAATGGATCGGAACAAAGGATAAACTGGCCCACCCTGCGCGCTTCGACACCCTGTAGATGGGCTAGGGTAAAATGACTTAGCTGGATAATCACTTTTATTTACCTGCTTTTCCCCTTAGGCACTCACTATTATATAGATAATATTATATTTTCCTGAATAAAGCACTTATATTGTATGATTCTATGTCTGTCCTACGCGGTTATTTGAATGACCCGATCAAAGCTAACATTTGATTGCGCAACTCACCGAGCCCTTTATTCCCTAGCGCATCTTCCCGGTACCATCCACCAATCCCGCTGCTATAACTTACTCTCCGGAATGGGAGGGGCTATTCTCCACCAAATACACCTAAATGAATGAATGACGAAGACCTCGTGCCACCTTACTACTTTCGAGTATAAGGCATTATATAAAGCCTACCTTTCAATCTAAAGCGCTTTTATTTTATCGAGCAAGCACTTCGTACCTTACCTTCGGGAAGAACCAAAAACCCATGGATTGATTCCTTAGGCAGGACTTGGCCTAGAGAGATTCATTCATTTGGGACCGTTGCAGTTCACTTTGCATAAACGCTATTTTTCCTTCTGTATAACCATCGCAGTTTGAGCTGTTCAAACCCAAAGCTAGGGGATTCTAGGTCTTGCTTAGTTTAGGACTGGTAAAGAAACTGGTTATAAGTGCTTGTCCCCAGAGGGCACTTTCGGACCTTTGGACTGGCCATTGTTTGAGTTAAAATGCTTGTAAAAGTGTTATTTTCACTAGTTAAAGGATGGCCTATAAATAAGGGCGAAGTCAACCCATAAAGGAGCATATGGGGGTAAATACCGGGGTGTTTTCATAGTCTTACTCTGTAGTTCTAATAGTAATGATAGCTATTTATTGAGACTATTTAGCGAAAACAGCACCATCTTCTGAGAAAGGTACCCCACAGACGGGACATATGGTACGGGGCCGAGTAAGGGAGTTACAGATATTGGGTCATTGCCGATAGCCAATTGCCGATAGCCAATAGTCGATGCAATCGATCGATGCGATGGCATGACTCTTTGACAATAGTCAATAGGATATTCAGTTGTTGATGCACTCGATCCAGGTAGGTCTCGATGCCGGTACTCCAGTTATGGTGGTGATTATTCACTCCATTACTGGTGTGATTTCGTATTGTAGTTTTTGAACCGGAGGATGCCTTATTTAAATTGATTCCATGTTTGCTTTTATGCCACGTGCCCCAAGTTGTAGCATACCCAAGTAACCTTCAACACAACAACCAGTTGTCAGAGATCCCCTGTTACAAGTAAGGAAGTGTTCGTGACCTGTTCTACGCGCCCCATAGTTAGTACCCAATAGGCCATGTGTGCAAATTTGTCAGTGCCGGGGGGGGGTTTTCCATGCGTGACCTGTTAGTTCCACGTGACCAGGAAGGAGTTGTACGTGCCAGTTATATCATCCACCGTGTCCAGGAGAGTAGTTTTTTGCCACAGGGAGGGGCATTGGCAGGATGCCAGTAGTTGAGCCAGGTTTTTATGCATTTGATGCTATGTACCGCTTTGAATAATATCATATATAATGCAAGCGCAACTAAAGGGGCCTTTGAGTGGATACCTAGATACTTAAGCAACACCGTTGGGGGCTGACACTAAGTCTTTTAGCCCAGATTCATAACACTATCATTCACTAGTTTAATAGAATATAAATGCCTTCTTAGGCGGTACTGAGGATTACATTGGTACATTAAATTGGATTTTATTCCATAAACTATACTATTTCAGAGCGTTTGCCCTAATTACCTGCTCGTGATTCGATGACAGGATCCAATAGGAAAACAACTAGGGGTTTATCCCTGGTTTTTATGCTTTCTTTTATGTTTTGGAAACCGATGGAGCATTTTTTAGGTTTTGGAACCGAGATAGGTGCTCCCGCGGATGGACAACAGCCAAATTAACAAAGAAGCGATCCTACGCAAGATCTCCTGAATGCCACATCTTTTCAATCATTCCCACCAGCTGATAGCCAACCCCACTCCATTCCACCCATCAAAAGTCAATATTGTAAATCCGATCCATCCGTTTGATCCGTGTCCATTCGATCCGTCCATCCTATTCAAGTTGTGAAGCAAGTCAGTAAGAAAGCCCGCCGTCCTTTCCTTTCACCCGCCATAAATAAAGAAGCGGCGAGGATCCTAAATCTAAGATCAATCAAAGCCTTCCCGTCAACATATCTGCCCCCATCCTTTTGTGTTTACCCCTCACAGAATACATCCAGTATAAATAAATATATTAATAACTATCCCAAGCCCAACCCACCTCCCTGACTGGCATTACGACTAGCATGAATGCAACCATGTGTATGGCGAATTATCCTCAACGGGTGCTTTATATATATAGTTCATAGCATCAATGTCTTCAAGTCATTGCTGAGAGACAGTTTACAGGAGGTTACTCCAGGTGGTGATGAACTCAATCACAGGTTTTTAGTCACTTTATGCCAGGTTTCAATGACAAGCGAAAAGCCCCTGTATGGACGGGAGAGACCACTGTGCGAGCCGCGATAATTTTATGAACCACTGCTGATGACTAAAAGGCAATACACAAGATGAATGTATCCCAATTAACTACCGCTCATAGTTGGGTGGACGGGGGATCAGAGGCTTGGTTACTTAGATACTCTATACTTCTTGACTATACGCTACTATGCCTAGATAATACTCAGCTGCTACAATCAACTGGAATGGGCTTACTCCCGCCGGGCTCGGCTTATCCACGAAAATACAACAGGATGGCCATTTTTCATTGGGCTCCGATACCCGACCGACTGATCTGTTTAAAATATGCTGGGATACTCCGCTTGGATACTAGAATCCACTGGGTAGGCTGGGATCCTCTGGGCTTGTGAGACAAGGCTGGGCTTTATACTTATTTATTGATGAGTAAATGGATAATCTCATAGATAATGCAAGTTAACACACCTAAAAGGAACCTTCCATTTGGATCCACTTATAACCTTTTGAAACAACACCTACCTGCCTTTCATTTACTGCTTGCCAACCCCACCTTAAACCTATTTCCGCTTATATCTGTGGCTCCTCTATGGCGAAACGTTAAATGAGAAGTTATTGTTAAATTAGTTCCAAGCGAACTTAGTGCCTTCGCCAAATCTGGTCCGAAAAAAATACTACTCTTAATTGGTTACCTCACGCACACTCTCTATATGTTTTTGTTTTTAACCAATAGAGAGCCTTGCCGTATATGTACTTAAGTGAACGTCTGTCTTTCATGGATTGAAAAGAGGGTATGCATGAACTCCTATTCTGCGATGGTTTAACATCTTTCCGTTAGTTGCACCAGGCATGGAGAGGAAAGGTTGCCCCCACCTAACTCACACGACTTTACTTCTTTCTTATTCCACTCCGGTTCTCTCAGCAGCTTCAATCTATATGTCATTCGGCCACAACTTAATCCATTGGTAACACTTCAAGACGGATCATGTTTTGCATCCTGGTACTAGTCTATTATAGGGTAAAGGGGTTCCATCGTTCAGGGCTGTTGATCGCGGATGGCAGAATGCAAACTTCCTAGTTTTTCCTTCTCCCAGCAAGCAGCAATTGATCAGCAGCTCTCCTGTGTCCTTTCGGTTCTAACATCCCTAGGTCTTCTTGTTGGTGAGCTTGGCTTTTGGCCGCCTAAGGCTTAGGTTTTTTGTCTAGTCCTAAGGTGAATGGCTCTATCCATGGTGTAATACTGGCTCTAGCCCCTCTCAGAAGACAGGCTGTAAATAAATAAACAATAACTCTTGTCTGCTGGCTGAAGATGGACTTGGTTAAAGGGTAAAGGTTCCTAGATAAGATAGATTTATGATAAAATACTGAATAAGAGTGTTTTGTATAATCTGTTTATGGAATAGTCCAATAAATAGTCGTCTCATTTCCTTATTCGTTCCTTCTGAACTTACTTTCTAAAGACGAAAGGGTTGATAGAGAATACCATAAATGTAAACATGGGGACCAAGGAATAGGCATTTATTATGTTTTTCTTTGTAATATACAAGGGCTATCAGCAAATATATACTTATACCAGGCTTAACAACAAGCTCCTCTTTTATCATTGACAAATAAGAAGGAATCATCAGTAGTTCACTCCTCACTCGGCTTTCTTTTCTGAGAGTTACTTTATTTTCATATCTTTATTTTATTATTCCTCTCTATTAACAACGAGGGAATAAAACCCTGGTATAGTATAGAAGACTTTATATTAACTACTAGGAGATTGAAAGTATATCTAGTCTATTTCAAGTATAAAGTGTAGTTTAGGAAACAATAAGAGAGATAACTATATATGTATTTAAAGTCTGAAGAGTATAAACTAGTATGTGACTTTCAGTTAGAGACTAGAAGGAGCTAGTATGCTCAGGAAATATAATGTAGAGTCTTATTCCTTAGAGTAGATAGGATTTCGATCTATTAGTTAGAGTAGGGATTACTTCTTCTTTATGAGATGGTAAGATAATATTGATTTAGCAGTGTTAGTATGGAAGGAACTAGGAACTCCTTATAAGTCTTATTAGCTAACTATAGGTATGGTCCTATCCCTATTACCCTTTGCACACCTACCTTTTATAGGGAATTGAACCCTTTTTACACCGTTCCTATCCTTCATTTACCTAGTCCTTGGTCTTGTCATAGAACAATAGGTCCTCCTTCAAGTCTTGTTTGCATACTATACTACTCCTATAAGTATTATTTATCCATATAAGGTCCTGATATAAGTATTCTTTCTGAAGTAGAGCTCCAGCAGGTCATGATAGCAGGGCATCCTTTTCTCGTGCCTTTATTCTAACTAAACTCGATCACTTTCAAAGGAGCTTATTAAAAGGTAAATCAAGACAAAGGAAACAACTATTTCTATCTATTCAATCCAAATCCTATATATTCAAGACAAAGGAAACTACTATTCTTATATCTGTTAGCGATAAAACTAGACGAGGAATAAAACTATATACTTAAACTATCAAAGTCACAACTCTATAAATAAAACTATAAAAGTAACTCCTCTATTAACGAGATGAACTAAGTAGTCATAATGAACGAGATAAACAAAGTCATAATTAGGCTATCAAGTAAGGATTAACTATATATACGATGCGTCTAAAGTTCGTAAGGTGCATCGGATCACTTTACTTTGACAGTCGAAATTTGTTCCTATCGTTGCAGCTCATAAAGGTCAGAGGTATACATTAGTTCCTTTCGTTGGTAGCAGCAATTTCAAAAGAATCAATGCGTAAATTTATTATTATACACACCCTTGGTTGTTGTTGCCGTTTTGATGAACATGATGATGACTTAACGAACATGACGATTCTTCCTGAACATGATGAGGATTCGCACTGTACCTTTCTCTGTATGATTCTTTGTGACTGAACATGATTCGTACCCAATTATCTAACTAGGTTCAAAGTATAAATCTCTATCTGAACTTGGTGGTGGTTGTTGGTGTCAAGTATAAATATTCGAACTAGGTGTAAAGTAAAAATCCTAGTGTGCAGCCCGAATTGATCTACTTGGTTCTCTACCCACCCAATGGATCTACTTGGTTCTGTACTTGTTGGTGGAGACAGCGTACAAGACTAAGTGGAGACAGCGGACATGGCTGCAAGAATTGGTCTGATCCGCAGAAATGAACAAAAATGAGAGTGGCATAGGTAAAATTTAGTGATACGAGACAAGGTACTTTAAAACGTAAGAAATGGCAGGAGCACATAAAGTATGCAAATGAAGCTGTTTTCGTTGCTCAGTTGCCTAATACGTATGAGGTATGATACACGTTGCTGAACAAGCTGCTATAAATCTTGGTGGTTGGGTAAAAAAGCTGCTATAAATCTGATTGATCCCTAAAATTTTGATCGAATACCTACCCACCCCTTACAGTCTAAGCTCTATCTTGTTTGCAAACACCAACCGGAACTCTCTAGTTTTCATTCCGTTCCTAAAAAAGAGTAAAAATTCCTAAAGGAGCTCCTCCCTCTCGCCACGAAGCGTGTTAGTAAGGTGACGCGGTAGGGTAGGTAGACACAGGACCTATCTAAATCTCATGGGTGGTGGTAGGCAAATGTACAATAAAATAGAATAAGGATCTGAGTTAACTGCTGCTCCTACGGGCTAATCTAGTATTGGTTAATTTCCCTGCATACATATGGTGGTGCATAAAAAGTGAGATCCTGCCTGATCATGGTCATTCGTTGGGCCGAGTGGATTGGTCCCGCGTAACATGATGGATGGAGAGGTCGAAGTCGTAACATGTAATTTCCACCGCTACTGAGTTCAGATTTTTATGGGGCATGATATAATGGGCATTGGTCTTTCCTGTGGTTGGCTTGTTTCCTCAGGGCATGTAACATAGTTACGTATGAAGGCTCCTTCTTCTGGTCTTATTTCTCCGTATATAAATGGTAGTTCTCTAAGCCTTTCTTTTTCGGAATTAAAGCCAATATGTATCTTTGTTGTTATAAGCTTCAGCTCCCTTCTCCTCTCTTTCATAACAATTCTATTTGGAATTCAAACTAATACTTTAGATCTCTGTCTCTTCCCTTCCTTAGGAATGTGCAAACACCCGGAACACACGAGTAAACTCAACATCTATTCCAGAGCTCTCTCTTACAACACTGACCGGTGTACATCCAATATTGAAACCCAACACCCACATGAATCAACCGGATCACAGGTCATCTTGTGCAGCATAAAATCAGAGAAATACACTTCACATTACCTGGCGGAAGACACATTACCTTGGGAATACATACACATTACCTCAGAGAATACCCATCGATTTACTTATGAAATGAAGGGAGATAAACAAAAGCAATAACCATCTATATCTATCTATGACAATGCATTCTTTCTCTTATCTACTGGAGAGATCATCATCGAATCAACCATAAATATCGTATATAGAGATATCTATCATCTCATAGATTAAACCAATCGCATCACCACTAAATCTATACCATCTTGCAACTATAACAACTAAGCCATCAATGCAGGAAACACAACAACAACTAATAAACTCTCTCTATAGACGATATATCACAATCTCTCTAAGCAACTAAGGCAACCAATCAACATTGAAACAAGAACCATACATTGTATTATAAGAGAGGCATATCAAAGCAAGATCGAAACAACAATCAATCTACCGTTTCTCTAGAAAACACAGGAATCTCTATAGAACGATGCACCCTCTTCAACTATCAATCAATCAGACCCTGTCTCGTAATATAACAGTTAAAGCATCTCATCTTCATCTACTTATCCATCAATCACAGGAGATAAAATCAGAATCTATCTATATACCATGTATCACCATAAATCTACCATATCATCTTCATCATGAAACGAAGGATGCATCATAATATAAGAATTAGGTTGTCTCTGAAGATCGAGGCAATCAATCTCGAATCACCACATCATCAATTCTATCTCAACGATGCATTCATCAATCGATTCACCACTGAAATTTACCTATTCATTCACCATTGGATCAACTTACCTATTTTTCTGTTACAGAGATCGAAAGCATGGTGCATCATTAAATAACAGTTCGGTACGTATCGATAGGGAATCTAGAATCATCAATCTCTACAATAACCAATAATCTATTATCAATATCAACTAATCTACCATGCATTATCAATCAGACCATTGCAGAGTTACTAATAGCGGGGGTCTCACTATAAAAGGTAGAGGCACCCACCGGCCTAATAGGTCAAGGTAGCAGTCCGGGTTGAACCATAACCCGTTAATAATCGAGTGAAAACACCAGCTGCGGTGATGGGTAAACTTAAACGAGATCAAGGTAAGCCACTGAATCCATGAACCGGATCCGTACCTGAACGAGGCGATGGCTCTATAATTTAGACTAAATCTGTATTTGGATCTTATACTTGAAATATATTATACTATCCTTACTTATACTTACTATAATTATACTTTACTTATATTATTATTATACTATACTAATACGCCGACTTATACTCCATTATAAATATGATACTCTATTGGAATACTAGATTAAGATAGGTCTTATACTACATTAGTCATATGAATACTAGATTACTCTATTATATATAGATTAATACTATATTAGACTAGAACTATGAATGAAACTAGACTAATAATCTTATACTTACTATACTTTATGATACTCTTTTTAGTACTCTATTAGGAGCAGCAACAATAGCATACTTAGTCTTATCTACAGAACATCTTCTCCTTTATTATACGTTTAACTTATCCATTGCCAGTTGATCCATTCCACCTCACATAGCTCATTGCTGGGAGGTCATTGCAAGCCGGTAATAAGCCAAGAGTCGTCAATCGTTGCTGCCTAACCGCTAGTCGTCGCAGCAGGTGTTTATGCACTTGGATGCCGCTACTAAACAATACTGCTGGTACTTGATACAGTCGATGCCATATTTCCACAATAGAGATAGAATACTTTGGTTGGACAAGATTACAACTTCTACTTCTTCTGATACTAGCGCATCTCTACGTGTCGCATATCTAAGAGCTGCTCTAGCGAAGAAGCTTCTTCTTGTTGTCTCCTTGGTCACTATGATATCGCCATGGAGACGTTGCTCCCCGGATCTAATTCCACTAGCTCTACCTTTACAACCTATTAATATACGATATCGCATTGATACGTTGAACTTTTCCAAGGAGAAGACCTAGCCGGGATAACTCTCACCAGCAGAACCTCACCATAGCGGCCGGATCTACTACAACCTCTTACTAGAAGAGCTCGCATGGAGAAGTCCTGGCTTCTATTTCAACCCATATGAACTTAAACTATAATGAACTTAAACTATATCTCCATCGATCAGAGCTTTATAACCTAGCTTTTTTCCATCCCCAGCTCCAAAACCAATAGCTATAAATCTCTTATCTTGAAATTGCGGACCCACATCTCCTTACTTGCAACCGGAAATAGTATCGTTCGTAACGAAAGCTTTCTTCAAGTATTCTGGGAGGGAAGGTATAAATGTAAACCGTATATAAGAGCAGGCGTAGCTAACATATCAATTGGTTCAGTAAGGCGTAGCTTTCTCGAATTAATTCCATCATCCATTCCATCTCTAGGAGCTGTGGAGAGGAAATCCATTCAATCACGAATGCATGCAACGGGAGGATGGGAACATGTAATAACTAAACCGGGGCATAGAAATAACATAATATAAGAGTGGTGGGTTTTAAGCCTAGGGGTGTAGGTGGGCATATCCATGTCTAGGTACCGAACATAGTAGGTAGAGCTGTAGATCACGAGGAGGGGTTGTACAGTTGAAAGAAGACGGGCACTCTTCTCTTTTTATAGCTCATCTGGGAGATGATAGCTCACTTGGTAATCTCGTGACGGAAAACAGGAGAACCGCTCCCCCGTTTCGTCCTCAGTTGCATCTTTGGTAGCAGCATATTTATTCCATTGCTATTGCTATTCTACTTTGCCACCAATCTTTACACCAATCCTAAGATTTAGAAACATTACTGGGCATCACCCGTCACTCCGTTCGACCCATTAAAGCCATTAATCCCATCAGCTGTTACTCCCGGATAATACAGCTCTATTGCCAGTGGGAGATCTTGCCAAACCTTCTCCTCAGTATTCAATCAATCATTGGAAAACATATCTATCCGCGGGCACTAACTCATCTCTATTGGCAGGCATAACATACTCCATGTGAGTTAGGGGGGATAATAAAATCACTAGTATTCAAGTGTGAGGGCATAATCACTATGGTTCCCAGGAGCTTACCTTTCTTTGACAGTATCATTCCCAGTAGCTTTATCAGTTGACGGTTTAAAAAGGTTAGATTTATGAGTTACCATGGTTGGCAAGTGGAGATAAATCACGAGTATCCGCTTTTTACTCTATCATTGGTATGAACGGAACTCCTTCTAATGCTAGACTCGTACACCCAACATACTATCATTTCCCACCATCCAATGGCTAGTAATAGTTTCAAAGTGCCGGCGGAATAAATCTATAACCATTCTAAACCATACAAATCAATAGTGTATGGAAAGGGCTTGGCTCCGTTAGTGCAGTAGGTAGAGCCTGAACTTGTCCTTGAGCCTTAGATAAAGCTTTATCATCCCTAGAATTCCTAGTCTTTGACTTCCCATCACTAGCCCCTTATTCCTCCCATTCGTCACCCACCACTAAGAGAATAAGAGTAATGGGATCCCCGGCATAAGCAAAATTAGGGTTTGAACCAGCAATTTAGAAATAATTGGATGGAAAGACTTGCTTGACCAAAGGGAGGGCAAGGAAAGGCTTGTTCTTAGTAGGAAGATAAGGGTATTCCTTAGTTTCTTGGCGGGGTTCTTTCCTCTATAAGGAGAGTACTAGGGTAGCGGTGCTTCTTCCCTCTAGCGGTGGCTTCTTACCTCTAGCCGTCTATATGGGCATCTATTTAGGTGCCAACCGGGAAACGTAATTAATGGTCAAAGGGCTCCCGCATTAGGGCAGTTAATCTCGGTTCGATTCCGGGCGTTTTCAGTGGAGTGGCGCTTTGTTTCTAAGGCGCATGACTCACTTCATTATCTAGGGCTGGGAGTCATTTTGTTAATATATGTAATAACACTAGATTAATACAAGTACCCCCCCTTTATTCCCACTTTATACTAGTTATATTACAAGATTCAGGTGATAACCAAAATAACATATATTTTATTACTTGACTTAATGATAAACCGGAGCGAACAATGACTGAGTAAAAAGTCACAAAGATATTATCACAGAGTACGAGTCAAGGGTGAGATGGAAATGAAAGGAGGGAGGCACTTTATTCCATTCCTTCTCCGCCGCCGGTTCGAGGAGGTATAACTGACGAACCATCGTCCACAACGGATGCCTACCTGGCCCCTACCATTGGCCATTGGAAGTGCTTCTAGTCTGCCCCCGTAGCCTCACCAACTGAGGAACGAGAACCCACGACGGTAGGGTCAGCCAAATATGCAAAACCATACCCGATGCTATGTTGAGTGGTCTGATACCCGACGCTGCACACTCAACGGTAGGAGGATTACTCCTAGATAAACCATACCCGAAGTCCTGCTACAAAATTGGTTCGTAGAAATAGGATGAGGTTATTTGCTGGTTCCAGTTCGCCCTGCACACTTAATTCTACCTGAAGGATGGAACGATACCGGCTGTACCAAACCTTAACCATTGGGATCTTGAAGGATAAAAAAAGCCTTTCCCTAGTGATGATAGTAATTACTATTCACCAGCCATTCTAATAATTAAGTAAGCTCTTTTTGCGTTCCATTCTAAAAAGGCTTCTGTAAGGACCTATTTAAACAAGCGGTAGTGAGAACTTCAAGTAAGCAGACAAAATCCAGCACCAGAGCAAGCAAACCCTCTCTTCAAAGTGTAGTTTCTAAATGAAGTAAAGGGTAAGTGAGTCGGTAAAAGGAAAAAGTACATATTATTAGCAGTAGGTCATAAAACATAAAGTATTGGTGGTGTAGGCCGGTGAATACAAAAGCAGTCAGTGTCAACCCAAGTCCGTAAAATCTC
>BSBM01002821.1:0-39094 GCA_027924585.1 Larix kaempferi
CACGAAAGTTGACATGCGCATTTGACTACCAACGGGACATCCAAATGCTCAATTTTCAATTCTGAGAAGTTGGTCAAATTCGAAACTCGACCGTGCGTTTTCCCTAGACTTGGGCTTAAAGGGCGAGAAAATAGCTCGAAACGTCACAAAAGTTGGTGTGGACGCTTGTCGACCAATGGGACATCCAAAACTATCCTCAAATTTCAATTCCGAGAAGTTAGTCAAAGTTGAAACTCGTTCGTGCGTTTCCGCTAGACTTGGGCTTAAAGGGTGTTAAAATAGCTCATAACGTTACGAAAGTTGGCGTTGACGCTCGTCTACCAATGTGACATCCAAATCCATTCTCAAATTTGAATTTCGAGAAGTTGGTCAAAGTTTAAAATCGACCGTGCATTTTCGCTAGACATAGGCTTAAAGGGTGAGAAAATAGCTCGGAACGTCACGAAAGTTGGCGTGCGCATTTGTCTACCAACGGGACATCCAAATCTATGCTCAATTTTCAATTCCAAGAAGTTGGTCAATTTGGAAACTCAACCGTGCATTTTTGCTCGACTTGAGCTTAAAGGGTGTGAAATTAGCTCGTAATGTGACGAAAGTTGGCGTGCGCATTTGTCTACCAACGGGACATCCAAATCTATGCTCACTTTTCAATTCCGAGAAGTTGGTCAAATTCGAAACTTGACCGTGCGTTTTCTCGACTTAGGCTTAAAGGGTGAGAAAATAGCTCCGAACGTCACGAAAGTTGGCGTGCACATTTGTCTACCAACGGACATCCAAATTTAGGCTGAATTTTCAATTCCGAGAAGTTGGTCAAATTGGAAACTCGACCGTGCGTTTTCGCTAGACTTGGGCTTAAAGGGGGAGAAAATAGCTCGGAACGTCACCAAAGTTGGTGTGGACGCTTGTCTACCAATGGGACATCCAAAACTATTCTCAAATTTCAATTCCGAGAAGTTGGTCAAAGTTGAAACTCGATCGTGCGTTTTTGCTAGACTTGGGCTTAAAGGGTGTGAAAATACCTCGGAACGTCACGAAAGTTGGCGTGGACGCTCGCCTACCAATGTGACATCCTAATCCATTCTCAAATTTAAATTCCGAGAAGTTGGTCAAAGTTCAAAATCGACCGTGCATTTTCGCTAGACTTAGGCTTAAAGGGTGTGAAAAAATAGCTCGGAACGTCACGAAAGTTGGCGTGCGCATTTGTTTAGCAATGGGACATCCAAATCTATGCTCAATTTTCAATTCTGAGAAGTTGGTCAAATTCGAAACTCGACCGTGCATTTTCGCTAGACTTTGGCTTAAAGGGTGAGAAAATAGCTCGGAATGTCACGAAAGTTGGCGTGCGCATTTGTCTCCCAACGAGACATCCAAATCTATGCTCAATTTCAATTCCGAGAAGTTGGTCAATTCGAAACTCGACCGTGCATTTTCGCTAGACTTTGGCTTAAAGGGTGAGAAAATAGGCTCGGAATGTCACGAAAGTTGGTGTGCGCATTTGTCTACTAACGGGACATCCAAATCTATGCTCAATTTTCAATTCCGAGAAGTTGGTCAAATTGGAAACTCGACCGTGCGTTTTCGCTCGACTTGAGCTTAAAGGGTGTGAAATTAGCTCGTAATGTGACGAAATCAAAGTTTAAGTTTAAAATCGACCGTGCATTTTCGCTAGAGTTAGGTTTAAAGGGTGAGAAAATAGCTCGGAACGTCACGAAAGTTGGCGTGCGCATTTGTCTACCAACGGGACATCCAAATCTATGCTCAATTTTCGATTCTGAGAAGTTGGTCAATTTGGAAACTCGACCGTGCATTTTTGGTCGACTTGAGCTTAAAGGGTGTGAAATTAGCTCGTAATGTGACGAAAGTTGGCGTGCGCATTTGTCTACCAACGGGACATCCAAATCTATGCTCACTTTTTAATTCCGAGAAGTTGGTCAAATTCAAACTTGACCATGCTTTTTCACTCGACTTAGGCTTAAAGGGGTGAGAAAAATAGCTCGGAACGTCACGAAAGTTGGCATGCGCATTTGTCTACCAATGGTACATCCAAATTTAGGCTAAATTTTCAATTCCGAGAAGTTGGTCAAATTGGAAACTCGACCGTGGCTTGTTCGCTAGACTTGGGCTTGAAGGGGTAGAAAATAGCTCGGAACGTCACGAAAGTTGGTGTGGACGCTTGTCTACCAATGGGACATCCAAAACTATTCTCAAATTTCAAATTCGAGAAGTTAATCAAAGTTGAAACTCGATCGTGCGTTTTTGCTAGACTTGGGCTTAAAGGGTGTGAAAATAGCTCGGAACGTCACGAAAGTTGGCGTGGACGCTCGTCTACCAATGTGACAACCTAATCCATTCTCAAATTTAAATTCCGAGAAGTTGGTCAAAGTTCAAAATCGACCGTGCATTTTCGCTAGACTTAGGCTTAAAAGGTGAAAAAATAGCTCGGAACGTCACGAAAGTTGGCGTGCGCATTTGTTTACCAACGGGACATCCAAATCTATGCTCAATTTTCAATTCTAAGAAGTTGGTCAAATTCGAAACTCTACCATGCATTTTCGCTAGACTTTGGCTTAAAGGGTGAGAAAATAGCTTGGAATGTCACTAAAGTTGGCGTGCGCATTTTGTCTACTAACGGGACATCCAAATCTATGCTCAATTTTCAATTCCGAGAAGTTGGTCAAATTGGAAACTCGACCATGCGTTTTCGCTAGACTTGGGCTTAAAGGGGGAGAAAATAGCTCGGAACGTCACGAAAGTTGGTGTGGACGCTCGTCTACCAATGTGACATCCTAATCCATTCTCAAATTTAAATTCCGAGAAGTTGGTCAAAGTTCAAAATCGACTGTGCATTTTCGCTAGACTTAGGCTTAAAAGGTGAAAAAATAGCTCGGAACGTCACGAAAGTTGGCGTGCGCATTTGTTTACAACGGGACATCCAAATCTATGCTCAATTTTCAATTCTGAGAAGTTGGTCAAATTCGAAACTCTACCGTGCATTTTCGCTAGACTTTGGCTTAAAGGGTGAGAAAATAGCTCGGAATGTCACTAAAGTTGGCGTGCACATTTGTCTACTAACGGGACATCCAAATCTATGCTCAATTTCAATTCGAGAAGTTGGTCAAATTGGAAACTCGACCATGCGTTTTCGCTAGACTTGGGCTTAAAGGGTGAGAAAATAGCTCGGAACGTCACGAAAGTTGGCGTGCGCATTTGTTACCAACGGGGACATCCAAATCTATGCTCAATTTTCAATTCTGAGAAGTTGGTCAAATTCGAAACTCTACCGTGCATTTTCGCTAGACTTAGGCTTAAAAGGTGAAAAAATAGCTCGGAACGTCACGAAAGTTGGCGTGCGCATTTGTTTACCAACGGGACATCCAAATCTATGCTCAATTTTCAATTCTGAGAAGTTGGTGAAATTCGAAACTCTACCGTGCATTTTCGCTACACTTAGGCTTAAAGGGTGAGAAAATAGCTCGGAACGTCACTAAAGTTGGCGTGCGCATTTGTCTACCAACGGGACATCCAAATCTATGCTCAATTTTCAATTCCGAGAAGTTGGTCAAATTGGAAACTCGACCGTGCATTTTTGCTCGACTTGAGCTGAAAGGGTGTGAAATTAGCTCGTAATTGATGAAAGTTGGCGTGCGCATTTGTCTACCAACGGGACATCCAAATCTATGCTCACTTTTTAATTCCGAGAAGTTGTCAAATTCAAAAACTTGACCATGCTTTTTCACTCGACTTAGGCTTAAAGGGTGAGAAAATAGCTCGGAACGTCACGAAAGTTGGCATGCGCATTTGTCTACCAATGGGACATCCAAATTTAGGCTAAATTTTCAATTCCGAGAAGTTGGTCAAATTGGAAACTCGACCGTGCTTGTTCGCTAGACTTGGGCTTCAAGGGGTAGAAAATAGCTCGGAACGTCACGAAAGTTGGTGTGGACGCTTGTCTACCAATGGGACATCCAAAACTATTCTCAAATTTCAATTTCGAGAAGTTGGTCAAAGTTGAAACTCGATCTTGCGTTTTTGCTAGACTTGGGCTTAAAGGGTGTGAAAATAGCTCGGAACGTCACGAAAGTTGGCGTGGACGCTCGTCTACCAATGTGACATCCTAATCCATTCTCAAATTTAAATTCTGAGAAGTTGGTCAAAGTTCAAAATCGACCGTGCATTTTCGCTAGACTTAGGCTTAAAGGGTGAAAAAATAGCTCGGAACGTCACGAAAGTTGGCGCGCGCATTTGTTTACCAACGGGACATCCAAATCTATGCTCAATTTTCAATTCTGAGAAGTTGGTCAAATTCGAAACTCGACCGTGCATTTTCGCTAGACTTAGGCTTAAAGGGTGAGAAAATAGCTCGGAATGTCACGAAAGTTGGCGTGCGCATTTGTCTCCCAATGAGACATCCAAATCTATGCTCAATTTTCAATTCTGAGAAGTTGGTCAAATTCGAAACTCGACCGTGCATTTTCGCTAGACTTTGGCTTAAAGGGTGATAAAATAGCTCGGAATGTCACTAAAGTTGGCGTGCGCATTTGTCTCCCAACGAGACATCCAAATCTATGCTCAATTTTCAATTCCGAGAAGTTGGTCAAATTGGAAACTCGACCATGCGTTTTCGCTAGACTTGGGCTTAAAGGGGGAGAAAATAGCTCGGAACGTCACGAAAGTTGGTGTTGATGCTTGTCTACCAATGTGACATCCAAATCCATTCTCAAATTTAAATTCCGAGAAGTTGGTCAAAGTTGAAAATCGACCGTGCATTTTCGCTAGACTTAGGCTTAAAGGGTGAGAAAATAGCTCAGAACGTCACGAAAGTTGGCGTGCGCATTTGTCTACCAATGGGACATCCAAATCTATTGCTCAATTTTCAATTCCGAGAAGTTGGTCAAATTGGAAACTCGACGTGCATTTTTGCTCGACTTGAGCTTAAAGGGTGTGAAATTAGCTTGTAATGTGACGAAAGTTGGCATGCGCATTTGTCTACCAACGGGACATCCAAATCTATGCTCACTTTTTTAATTCCGAGAAGTTGGTCAAATTGGAAACTCGACCGTGCGTTTTCGCTCGACTTGGGCTTAAAGGGGGAGAAAATAGCCCGGAACGTCACGAAAGTTGGTGTGGACGCTTGTCTACCAATGGGACATCCAAAACTATTCTTAAATTTCAATTCCGAGAAGTTGGTCAAAGTTGAAAATCGACCGTGCATTTTCGCTAGACTTGGGCTGAAAGGGTGAGAAAATAGCTCGGAATGTCACGAAAGTTGGTATGCGCATTTGTCTACCAACGGGACATCCAAATCTATACTCAATTTTTAATTCCGAGAAGTTGGTCAAATTCGAAACTCGACCATGCGTTTTCGCTAGACATAGGCTTAAAGGGTGAGAAAATAGCTCGGAACTTCACGAAAGTTGACATGCGCATTTGTCTACCAACGGGACATCCAAATCTATGCTCAATTTTCAATTCCGAGAAATTGGTCAAATTCGAAACTCGACCGTGCGTTTTCGCTAGACTTGGGCTTAAAGGGGGAGAAAATAGCTCAAAGCGTCACAAAAGTTGGTGTGGACGCTTGTCGACCAATGGGACATCCAAAACTATCCTCAAATTTCAATTCCGAGAAGTTAGTCAAAGATAAAACTCGTTCGTGCGTTTTCGCTAGACTTGGGCTTAAAGGGTGTTAAAATAGCTCGAAACGTTACGAAAGTTGGCGTGGACGCTTGTCTACCAATGTGGCATCCAAATCCATTCTCAAATTTGAATTCCGAGAAGTTGGCCAAAGTTTTAAAATCGACCGTGCGTTTTCGCTCGACTTAGGCTTAAAGGGTGAGAAAATAGCTCGGAATGTCACGAAAGTTGGCGTGCGCATTTGTCTACCACGGGACATCCAAATCTATGCTCAATTTTCGATTCCGAGAAGTTGGTCAAATTGGAAACTCGACCGTGCGTTTTCGCTTGACTTAGGCTTAAAGGGTGAGAAAATAGCTCGGAATGTCACGAAAGTTGGCGTGCGCATTTGTCTACCAACGGGACATCCAAATTTAGGCTGAATTTTCAATTCCGAGAAGTTGGTCAAATTGGAAACTTGACCGTGCGTTTTCGCTCGACTTAGGCTTAAAGGGTGAGAAAATAGCTCGGAACGTCACGAAAGTTGGCGTGCGCATTTGTCTACAACGAGACATCCAAATTTAGGCTGAATTTTCAATTCCGAGAAGTTGGTCAAATTGGAAACTCGACCGTGCGTTTTCGGTAGACTTGGGCTTAAAGGGGGAGAAAATAGCTCGGCACGTCACAAAAGTTGGTGGTGGACGCTTTTCTACCAATGGGACATCCAAAACTATTCTAAAATTTCAATTCCGAGAAGTTGGTCAAAGTTCAAGCCCGATCGTGCGTTTTCGCTAGACTTGGGCTTAAAGGGGAAGAAAATAGCTCGAAAAGTCACGAAAGTTGGTTTGGATGCTTGTCTACCAATGGGACATTCAAAACTATTCTCAAATTTCAATTCCGAGAAGTCGGTCAAAGTTGAAACTCGATCGTGCGTTTTTGCTAGACTTGGGCTTAAAGGGTGTGAAAATAGCTCGTAACGTCACGAAAGTTGGTGTGGACGCTCGTCTACCAATCTGACATCCTGATCCATTCTCAAATTTAAATTCCGAGAAGTTGGTCAAAGTTCAAAATCAACCGTGCATTTTCGCTAGACTTAGGCTTAAAGGGTGAAAAAATAGCTCGGAACATCATGAAAGTTGGCGTGCGCATTTGTTTACCAACGGGAAATCCAAATCTATGCTCAATTTTCAATTCTGAGAAGTTGGTCAAATTCGAAACTCGACCGTGCATTTTCGCTAGACTTTGGCTTAAAGGTTGAGAAAATAGCTCGGAATGTCACGAAAGTTGGCGGTGCGCATTTGTCTCCCAACGAGACATCCAAATCTATGCTCAATTTACAATTCCGAGAAGTTGGTCAAATTGGAACTCGACCGTGCGTTTTCGCTAGACTTGGGCTGAAAGGGGGAGAAAATAGTTCGAAACGTCAAGAAAGTGCGTGTTGACGCTTGTCTACCAATGTGACATCCAAATCCATTCTCAAATTTAAATTCCGAGAAGTTGGTCAAAGTTGAAAATCAACCGTGCATTTTCGCTAGACTTAGGCTTAAAGGGTGAGAAATAGCTCGGAATGTCACGAAAGTTGGCGTGCGCATTTGCCTACCAACGGGAATCCAAATCTATGCTCAATTTTCAATTCTGAGAAGTTGGTCAAATCCGAAACTCGACCGTGCATTTTCGCTAGACTTTGGCTTAAAGGGTGAGAAAATAGCTCGGAATGTCACGAAACTTGGCGTGCGCATTTGTCTACCAACGGGACATCCAAATCTATGCTCAATTTTTAATTCCGAGAAGTTGGTCAAATTCGAAACTCGACCGTGCCTTTTCGCTAGACTTGGGCTTAAAGGGTGTGAAAATAGCTCAGAACGTTACGAAAGTTGGCGTGGACGCTCATCTACCAATGTGACATCCAAATATATTCGCAAATTTAAAATTCTGAGAAGTTGGTCAAAGTTGAAAATCGACCGTGCATTTTTGCTAGACTTAGGTTTAAGGCGTGAGAAAATAGCTCGGAACATCACGAAACTTGGTGTGCACGCTTGTCTACCAATGGGACATCCAAAACTATTCTCAAATTTCAATTCCGAGAAGTTAGTCAAAGTTGAAACTCGATCGTGCATTTTCGCTAGACTTGGGCTTAAAGGGTGTGAAAATAGCTCGGAACGTTACGAAAGTTGGCGTGGACGCTCGTCTACCAATGTGACATCCAAATCTATTCACAAATCTAAATTTCGAGAAGTTGGTCAAAGTTAAAATCGACGGTGCATTTTCGCTAGACTTAGGTTTAAAGCGTGAGAAAATAGCTCGGAACGTCACGAAAGTTGGCGTGCGCATTTATCTACCAACGCGACATCCAACTCTAAGCTCAATTTTCAATTCTGAGAAGTTGGTCAAATTCGAAACTCGACCGTGCGTTTTCGCTAGACTTAGGCTTAAAGGGTGAGAAAATAGCTCGGAACGTCACGAAAGTTGGCGTGCGCATTTGTCTACAACGGGACATCCAAATCTATGCTGAATTTTCAATTCCGAGAAGTTGGTCGAATTGGAAACTCTACGGTGCGCTTTCGCTCGACTTTCGAGAAGTTTGTCGTAAGTTGATACTCGATCGTGCGTTTTCGCTAGACTTGGGCTCTTAAAGGGTGTGAAATTAGCTCGGAATCTAACGAAAGTTGTTGTGCGCGAATTTCTACAAATGGGACATCCAAAACAATGCTCAATCTTCAAAGTCGAAACGCCACCATGCGTTTTCTCTAGACTTGGGATTAAAGTGTCTTAAATTAGTTCGTAAAATCACGAAAGTTGAAGTGCGCACATGTCTACAATTGTGACATCCAAATCTATTCTCAAATTTAAATTGTGAGAGGTTGGTCAAAGTTGAAAATCGACCGTGCGTTTTCCTAGACTTGGGCTTAAAGGGTGTGAAATTAGTTCGGAACGTCATGAAAGTTGGGCGTGCGCACTTGTCTACCAACGGGACATCCAAATCTATGCTCAATTTTCCATTCCGGGAATTTGGTGAAAGTCGAAACTCGATCGTGCATTTTCCCTAGATTTGGGCTTAAAGGGTGTGGAAATTAGCTCGCAACGTCATGATAGTTGGCGTGGACGCCCGTCTACCAATGTAACATCCAAATCTAATCGCAAATTTAAATTCTGAGAAGTTGGTCAAAGTTGAAAATCGACCGTGCATTTTCGCTACACTTAGGCTTAAAGGGTGAGAATAGCTTGGAACGTCACGAAAGTTGGCGTGCGCATTTGTCTACCAACGGGACATCCAAATCTATGCTCAATTTTCAATTCCGAGAAGTTGGTCAAATTTGAAACTCGACCGTGCGTTTTCGCTAGACTTGGGCTTAAAGGAGGAGAAAATAGCTCGGAATGTCACAAAAGTTAGTGTGGATGCTTGTCTACCAATGGGACATCCAAAACTATTCTCAAATTTCAATTCCGAGAAGTTGGTAAAAGTTGAAACTCGATCATGTGTTTTCGCTAGACTTGGGCTTAAAGGTGGAGAAAATAGCTCGGAACGTCACAAAAGTTGGTGTGGACACTTGTCTACCAATGGGATATCCAAATCTATGCTCAATTTTTAATTCCAAGAATTTGGTCAAATTGGAAACTCGACCGTGCGTTTTCGCTCGACTTGGGCTTAAAGGGTGAGAAAATAGCTCGAAATGTCATGAAAGTTGGCGTTCGCATTTGTCTCCCAACGAGACATCCAAATCTATGCTCAATTTTTAATGCCGAGAAGTTGGTCAAATTCGAAACTCGACCATGCGTTTTCGCTAGACATAGGCTTAAAGGGTGAGAAATAGCTCGGAACTTCACGAAAGTTGACATGCGCATTTGTCTACCAACGGGGACATCAAATCTATGCTCAATTTTCAATTCCGAGAAGTTGGTCAAATTCGAAACTCGACCGTGCGTTTTCGCTAGACTTGGGCTTAAAGGGGGAGAAAATAGCTCGAAATGTTACAAAAGTTGGTGTGGACGCTTGTCGACCAATGGGACATCCAAAACTATTCTCAAATTTCAATTCCGAGAAGTTAGTCAAAGTTGAAACTCGTTCGTGCGTTTTCGCTAGACTTGGGCTTAAAGGGTGTTAAAATAGCTCGTAACGTTACGAAAGTTGGCGTGGACGCTCGTCTACCAATGTGACATCCAAATCCATTCTCAAATTTGAATTTCGAGAAGTTGGTCAAAGTTTAAAATCGACCGTGCATTTTCGCTAGACTTAGGCTTAAAGGGTGAGAAAATAGCTCGGAACGTCACGAAAGTTGGCGTGCGCATTTGTCTACCAACGGGACATCCAAATCTATGCTGAATTTTCAATTCCGAGAAGTTGGTCAAAGTTGAAACTCGACCGTGCATTTTCGCTACACTTAGGCTTAAAGGGTGAGAAAATAGCTTGGAACGTCACGAAAGTTGGCGTGCGCCATTTGTCTACCAACGGGACATCCAAATCTATGCTCAATTTTCAATTCCGAGAAGTTGGTCAAATTGGAAACTCGACCGTGCGTTTTCGCTAGACTTGGGCTTAAACGGGGAGAAAATAGCTCGGAACGTCACGAAAGTTGGTGTGGACGCTTGTCTACCAATGGGACATCTAAAACTATTCTCAAATTTAAATTCCGAGAAGTTGGTCAAAGTTCAAACTCGATCGTGCGTTTTCGCTAGACTTGGGCTTAAAGGGGAAGAAAATAGGTCGAAACGTCATGAAAGTTGGTGTGGACGCTTGTCTACCAATGGGACATCCAAAACTATTCTCAAATTTCAATTCCGAGAAGTTGGTCAAAGTTGAAACTCGATCGTGCGTTTTTTGCTAGACTTGGGCTTAAAGGGTGTGAAAATCGCTTGGAACGTCACGAAAGTTGGCGTGGACGCTCGTCTACCAATGTGATATCCTTATACATTCTCAAATTTAAATTCCGAGAAGTTGGTCAAAGTTCAAAATCGACCGTGCATTTTCGCTAGACTTAGTCTTAAAGGGTGAAAAAATAGCTCGAAACGTCACGAAAGTTGGCGTGCGCATTTTTTTACCACGGGACATCCAAATCTATGCTCAATTTTCAATTCTGAGGAGTTGGTCAAATCCGAAACTCGACCGTGCATTTTCGCTAGACTTTGGCTTAAAGGGTGAGAAAATAGCTCGGAATGTCACGAAACTTGGCGTGCGCATTTGTCTACTACTAACGGGACATCCAAATCTATGCTCAGTTTTCAATTCCGAGAAGTTGGTCAAATTGGAAACTCGACCGTGCGTTTTCTCTAGACTTGGGCTTAAAGGGGGAGAAAATAGCTCGGAACGTCACCAAAGTTGGTGTTGACGCTTGTCTACCAATGTGACATCCAAATCCATTCTCAAATTTAAATTCCGAGAAGTTGGTCGAAGCTGAAAATCGACCGTGCATTTTCGCTAGACTTATGCTTAAAGGGTGCGAAAATAGCTCGGAACGTAAGTTGGTCAAATTCGAAACTCGACCGTGCATTTTTGCTAGACTTTGGCTTAAAGGGTGAGAAAATAGCTCGGAATGTCACGAAAGTTGGCGTGCACATTTGTCTCCCAACGAGACATCCAAATCTATGCTCAATTTTCAATTCCGAGAAGTTGGTCAAATTCGAAACTCGACCGTGCGTTTTCGCTCGACTTTGGCTTAAAGGGTTCGAAAATAGCTCGGAATGTCACGAAAGTTGGCGTGCGCATTTGTCTACCAACGGGACATCCAAATTTAGGCTGAATTTTCAATTCCGAGAAGTTGGTCAAAGTTCAAACCCGATCGTGCGTTTTCGCTAGACTTGGGCTTAAAGGGGAAAAAAATAGCTCGAAACGTCACGAAAGTTGGTGTGGACGCTTGTCTACCAATGGGACATCCAAAACTATTTTCAAATTTCAATTCCGAGAAGTTGGTCAAATTGGAAACTCGACCGTGCGTTTTCGCTAGACTTGGGCTTAAAGGGGGAGAAAATAGCTCGGAATGTCACGAAAGTTGGTGTTGACGCTTGTCTACCAATGTGATAGCCAAATCCATTCTCAAATTTAAATTCCGAGAAGTTGGTCAAATTCGAAAACTCGACCGTGCGTTTTCGCTAGACTTAGGCTTAAAGGGTGAGAAAATAGCTCGGAACGTCGCGAAAGTTGGCCTGCGCATTTGTCTACCAACGGGACATCCAGATCTATGCTGAATTTTCAATTCCAAGAAGTTGGTCAAATTGGAAACTCGACCGTGCGTTTTCGCTAGACTTGGGCTTAAAGGGGGAGAAAATAGCTCGGAACGTCGCGAAAGTTGGCCTGCGCATTTGTCTACCAACGGTACATCCAGATCTATGCTGAATTTTCAATTCCAAGAAGTTGGTCAATTTGGAAACTCGACCGTAGCGTTTTCGCTAGACTTGGGCTTAAAGGGGGAGAAAATAGCTCGGAACGTCACGAAAGTTGCTGTGGACGCTTGTCTACCAATGGGACATCTAAAACTATTCTCAAATTTCAATTCGGAGAAGTTTGTCCTAAGTTGATACTCGATCGTGCGTTTTCGCTAGACTTGGGCTTAAAGGGTGTGAAATTAGCTCGGAATCTAACAAAAGTTGTTGTGCGCAAATTTCTACAAATGGGACATCCAAAACAATGCTCAATCTTCAATTACGAGAAGTTGGGGAAAGTTGAAACTCGACCGTACGTTTTCGGTAGAGGAGAAAATAGCTTGGAACGTCACGAAAATTGGTGTGGATGCTTGTCTACCAATGGGACATCCAAAACTATTCTCAAATTTCAATTCCAAGAAATTGGTCAATGTCGAAACGCCACCATGCGTTTTCTCTAGACTTGGGATTAAAGTGTCTGAAATTAGTTCGTAAAATCACGAAAGTTAAAGTGCGCAGATGTCTACAAATGTGACATCCAAATCTATTCTCAAATTTAAATTGTGAGAGGTTGGTCAAAGTTGAAAATCGACCGTGCGTTTTACCTAGACTTGGGCTTAAAGGGTGTGAAATTAGTTCGGAACGTCATGAAAGTTGGCGTGCGCACTTGTCTACCAACGGGACATCCAAATCTATGCTCAATTTTCCATTCCGGGAATTTGGTGAAAGTCGAAACTCCATCGTGCATTTTCCCTAGATTTGGGCTTAAAGGGTGTGAAATTAGCTCGCAACGTCACGATAGTTGGCGTGGACGCTCGTCTACCAATGTAACATCCAAATCTATTCGCAAATTTCAATTCCGAGAAGTTGGTCAAAGTTGAAAATCGACCGTGCATTTTCGCTACACTTAGGCTTAAAGGGTGAGAAAATAGCTTGGAACGTCACGAAAGTTGGCGTGCGCATTTGTCTACCAACGGGACATCCAAATCTATGCTCAATTTTCAATTCTGAGAAGTTGGTCAAATTTGAAACTCGACCGTGCGTTTTCGCTAGACTTGGGCTTAAAGGAGGAGAAAATAGCTCGGAACGTCACAAAAGTTAGTGTGGACGCTTGTCTACCAATGGGACATCCAAAACTATTCTCAAATTACAATTCCGAGAAGTTGGTAAAACTTGAAACTCGACCGTGCGTTTTCGCTCGACTTGGGCTTAAAGGGGGAGAAAATAGCTCGGAACGTCACGAAAGTTGGTGTGGACGCTTGTCTACCAATGGGAAATCCAAAACTATTCTTAAATTTCAATTCCGAGAAGTTGGTCAAAGTTGAAAATCGACCGTGCATTTTCGCTAGACTTGGGCTGAAAGGGTGAGAAAATAGCTCGCAATGTCACGAAAGTTGGTGTGGGCATTTGTCTACCAACGGGACATCCAAATCTATGCTCAATTTTTAATTACGAGAAGTTGGTCAAATTCGAAACTCGACCGTCGCGTTTTCGCTAGACTTGGGCTTAAAGGGGGAGAAAATAGCTTGAAAACGTCACAAAAGTTGGTGTGGACGCTTGTCGAACAATGGGACATCCAAAACTATCCTCAAATTTCAATTCCGAGAAGTTAGTCAAAGTTGAAACTCGTTCGTCGCGTTTTGCTAGACTTGGACTTAAAGGGTTTTAAAATAGCTCGAAACGTTAAGAAAGTTGGCGTCGACGCTCGTCTACCAATGTGACATACAAATCCATTCTCAAATTTGAATTCCGAGAAGTTTGTAAAAGTTTAAAATCGAAACTTGACCGTGCGTTTTCGCTCGACTTAGGCTCAAAGAGTGAGAAAATAGCTCGGAACGTCACGAAAGTTGGCGTGCGTATTTGTCTACCAACGGGACATCCAAATTTAGGCTGAATTTTAAATTCCGAGAAGTTGGTCAAATTGGAAACTCGACCGTAGCGTTTTCGCTAGACATGGGCTTAAAGGGGGAGAAAATAGCTCGGAACGTCACGAAAAGTTGGCGTGGACGCTCGTCTACCAATGTGACATCCTAATCCATTCTCAAATTTAAAATTCTGAGAAGTTGGTCAAAGTTCAAAATCGACCGTGCATTTTCGCTAGACTTAGGCTTAAAGGGTGAAAAAAATAGCTCGGAACGTCACGAAAGTTGGCGAGCGCATTTGCCTACCAACGTGACATCCAAATCTATGCTCAATTTTCAATTCTGAGAAGTTGGTCAAATTTGAAACTCGACCGTGCATTTTCGCTAGACTTTGGCTCAAAGGGTGAGAAAATAGCTCGGAATGTCATGAAAGTTGGTGTGGACGCTTGTCGACCAATGGGACATCCAAATCCATTCTCAAATTTGAATTCCGAGAAGTTGGTCAAAGTTTAAAATCGACCGTCGGCATTTTCACTAGACTTAGGCTTAAAGGGTGAGAAAATAGCTCGGAAGGTCACGAAAGTTGGCGTGCGCATTTGCCTACGAACGGCACATCCAAATCTATGCTCAATTTTCAATTCCGATAAGTTGGTCAAATTTGAAACTCGACCGTGCATTTTCGCTAGACTTTGGCTTAAAGGGTGAGAAAATAGCTCGGAATGTCATGAAAGTTGGCATGCGCATTTGTCTACCAACGGGACATCCAAATTTATGCTCAATTTTCAATTCCGAGAAGTTGGTCAAATTCGAAACTCGATCGTGCCTTTTCGCTAGACTTGGGCTTAAATGGTGTGAAAATAGCTCAGAACGTTACGAAAGTTGGCGTGGACGCTCGTCTACCAATGTGGCATCCAAATATATTCGCAAATTTAAATTCCGAGAAGTTGGTCAAAGTTGAAAATCGACCGTGCATTTTCGCTAAACTTAGGGTTAAGGGGGGAGAAAATAGCTCGGAACGTCACGAAAGTTGGTGTGCACGCTTGTCTACCAATGGGACATCCAAAACTATTCTCAAATTTCAATTCCGAGAAGTTGCTAAAAGTTGAAATTCGATCGTGCGTTTTCGCTAGACTTGGGCTTAAAGGGGGAAGAAAATAGCTCGGAACGTCACGAAAGTTGGCGTGGATGCTTGTCTACCAATGGGATATCCAAATCTATGCTCAATTTTCAATTCCGAGAAGTATGTCAAATTGGAAACTCGACCGTGCATTTTCGCTCGACTTGGGCTAAAAGGGGGAGAAAATAGCTCGGAACGTCACGAAAGTTGCTGTGGACGCTTGTCTACCAATGGGACATCTAAAACTATTCTCAAATTTCAATTCGGAGAAGTTTGTCCTAAGTTGATACTTCGATCGCCTGCGTTTTCGCTAGACTTGGGCTTAAAGGGTGTGAAATTAGCTCGGAATCTAACAAAAGTTGTTGTGCGCAAATTTTCTACAAATGGGACATCCAAAACAATGCTCAATCTTCAATTACGAGAAGTTGGGGAAAGTTGAAACTCGACCGTACGTTTTCGGTAGAGGAGAAAATAGCTTGGAACGTCACGAAAATTGGTGTGGATGCTTGTCTACCAATGGGACATCCAAAACTATTCTCAAATTTCAATTCCAAGAAATTGGTCAATGTCGAAACGCCACCATGCGTTTTCTCTAGACTTGGGATTAAAGTGTCTGAAATTAGTTCGTAAAATCACGAAAGTTAAAGTGCGCAGATGTCTACAAATGTGACATCCAAATCTATTCTCAAATTTAAATTGTGAGAGGTTGGTCAAAGTTGAAAATCTCGACCGTGCGTTTTACCTAGACTTGGGCTTAAAGGGTGTGAAATTAGTTCGGAACGTCATGAAAGTTGGCGTGCGCACTTGTCTACCAACGGGACATCCAAATCTATGCTCAATTTTCCATTCCGGGAATTTGGTGAAAGTCGAAACTCCATCGTGCATTTTCCCTAGATTTGGGCTTAAAGGGTGTGAAATTAGCTCGCAACGTCACGATAGTTGGCGTGGACGCTCGGTCTACCAATGTAACATCCAAATCTATTCGCAAATTTCAATTCCGAGAAGTTGGTCAAAGTTGAAAATCGACCGTTGCATTTTCGCTACACTTAGGCTTAAAGGGTGAGAAAATAGCTTGGAACGTCACGAAAGTTGGCGTGCGCATTTGTCTACCAACGGGACATCCAAATCTATGCTCAATTTTCAATTCCGAGAAGTTGGTCAAATTTGAAACTCGACCGTAGCGCTTTTCGCTAGACTTGGGCTTAAAGGAGGAGAAAATAGCTCGGAACGTCACAAAAGTTAGTGTGGACGCTTGTCTACCAATGGGACATCCAAAACTATTCTCAAATTACAATTCCGAGAAGTTGGTAAAACTTGAAACTCGATCGTGCGCGTTTTCGCTAGACTTTGGCTTAAAGGGGGAGAAAATAGCTCGGAACGTCACGAAAGTTGGTGTGGACGATTGTCTACCAATGGGATATCCAAATCTATGCTCAATTTTCAATTCCGAGAAGTTGGTCAAATTGGAAACTCGACCATGCGTTTTCGCTAGACATAGGCTTAAATGGTGAGAAAATAGCTCGGAACATCACGAAAGCTGACATGCGCATTTGTCTACCAACGGGACATCCAAATCTATGCTCAAATTTCAATTACGAGAAGTTGGTCAAATTCGAAACTCGACCGTGCATTTTCGCTAGACTTGGGCTTAAAGGGGGAGAAAATAGCTCGGAACGTCACAAAAGTTGGTGTGGACGCTTGTCGACCAATGGGACATCCAAAACTATCCTCAAATTTCAATTCCGAGAAGTTAGACAAAGTTGAAACTCGTTCGTAGCGTTTTCGCTAGACTTGGGCTTAAAGGGTGTTAAAATAGCTCGAAACGTTACGAAAGTTGGCGTAGACGCTCGTCTACCAATGTGACATCCAAATCTATTCTCAAATTTGAATTCGAGAAGTTGGTCAAAGTTTAAAATCGACCGTCCGCATTTTCGCTAGACTTAGGCTTAAAGGGTGAGAAAATAGCTCGGAACGTCACGAAAGTTGGCGTGCGCATTTGTCTACCAACGGGACATCCAAATCTATGCTCAATTTTCAATTCCGAGAAGTTGGTCAAATTGGAAACTCGACCGTGCATTTTTGCTCGACTTGAGCTTAAAGGGTGTGAAATTAGCTCGTAATGTGACGAAAGTTGGCGTGCGCATTTGTCTACCAACGGGACATCCAAATCTATGCTCACTTTTTAATTCCGAGAAGTTGGTCAAATTCGAAACTTGACCGTGCATTTTCGCTCGACTTAGGCTTAAAGGGTGAGAAAATAGCTCGGAACGTCACGAAAGTTGGCGTGCGCATTTGTCTACCAACGGAACATCCAAATTTAGGCTGAATTTTCAATTCCGAGAAGTTGGTCAAATTGGAAACTCGACCGTGCGTTTTCACTAGACTTGGGCTTAAAGGGGGAGAAAATAGCTCGGCACGTCACGAAAGTTGGTGTGGACACTTGTCTACCAATGGGACATCCAAAACTATTCTAAAATTTCAATTCTGAGAAGTCGGTCAAAGTTGAAACTCGATCGTAGCGTTTTTGCTAGACTTGGGCTTAAAGGGTGTGAAAATAGCTCGGAACGTCACGAAAGTTGGCGTGGACGCTCGTCTACCAATGTGACATCCTAATCCATTCTCAAATTTAAATTCCGAGAAGTTGGTCAAAGTTCAAAATCGACCGTAGCATTTTCGCTAGACTTAGGCTTAAAGGGTGAAAAAATAGCTCGGAACGTCACGAAAGTTGGCGTGCGCATTTGTTTACCAACGGGACATCCAAATCTATGCTCAATTTTCAATTCTGAGAAGTTGGTCAAATTCGAAACTCAACCGTGCATTTTCGCTAGACTTTGGATTAAAGGGTGAGAAAATAGCTCGGAATGTCACGAAAGTTGGCGTGCGCATTTGTCTCCCAACGAGACATCCAAATCTATGCCGAATTTTCAATTATGAGAAGTTGGTCAAATTGGAAACTCGACCGTGCGTTTTCGCTACACATGGGCATAAAGGGGGAGAAAATAGCTCGAAACGTCACGAAAGTTGGCGTGCGCATTTGTCTAACCAACGGGACAATCCAAATCTATGCTGAATTTTCAATTCCAAGAAGTTGGTCAAATTGGAAACTCGACCGTGCATTTTCGCTAGACTTGGGCTTAAAGGGGGAGAAAATAGCTCGGAACGTCACGAAAGTTGGCGTGCGCATTTGTCTACCAACGGGACATCCAAATCTATGCTCAATTTTCAATTCTGAGAAGTTGGTCAAATTCGAAACTCGACCGTGCATTTTCGCTAGACTTTGGCTTAAAGGTTGAGAAAATAGCTCGGAATGTCACGAAAGTTGGCGTGCGCATTTGTCTCCCAACGAGACATCCAAATCTATGCTCAATTTACAATTCCGAGAAGTTGGTCAAATTGGAAACTCGACCGTCGCGTTTTCCGCTCGACTTGAGCTTAAAGGGTGTGAAATTAGCTCGTAATGTGACGAAAGTTGGCGTGCACATTTGTCTACCAACGGGACATCCAAATCTATGCCGAATTTTCAATTATGAGAAGTTGGTCAAATTGGAAACTCGACCGTGCCGTTTTCGCTACACATGGGCATAAAGGGGGAGAAAATAGCTCGAAACGTCACGAAGTTGGCGTGCGCATTTGTCTACCAACGGGACATCCAAATCTATGCTGAATTTTCAATTCCAAGAAGTTGGTCAAATTGGAAACTCGACCCGTGCATTTTCGCTAGACTTGGGCTTAAAGGGGGAGAAAAATAGCTCGGAACGTCACGAAAGTTGGCGTGCGCATTTGTCTACCAACGGGACATCCAAATCTATGCTGAATTTTCAATTCCAAGAAGTTGGTCAAATTGGAAACTCGACCGTAGCATTTTCGCTAGACTTGGGCTTAAAGGGGGAGAAAATAGCTCGGAACGTCACGAAAGTTGGCGTGCGCATTTGTCTACCACGGGACATCCAAATCTATGCTCAATTTTCAATTCTGAGAAGTTGGTCAAATTCGAAACTCGACCGTGCATTTTTGCTAGACTTTGGCTTAAAGGTTGGGAAAATAGATCGGAATGTCACGAAAGTTGGCGTGCGCATTTGTCTCACAACGAGACATCCAAATCTATGCTCAATTTTACAATTCCGAGAAGTTGGTCAAATTGGAAACTCGACCGTACGTTTTCGCTAGACTTGGGCTTAAAGGGGGAGAAAATAGTTCGGAACGTCACGAAAGTTGGTGTTGACGCTTGTCTACCAATGTGACAATCCAAATCCATTCTCAAATTTAAATTCCGAGAAGTTGGTCAAAGTTTAAAATCGACCGTGCATTTTCGCTAGACTTAGGCCTAAAGGGTGAGAAAAATAGCTCGGGAATGTCACGAAAGTTGGCGTGCGCATTTGCCTACCAACGGGACATCCAAATCTATGCTCAATTTTCAATTCTGAGAAGTTGGTCAAATTCGAAACTCGACTGTGCATTTTCGCTAGACTTTGGATTAAAGGGTGAGAAAATAGCTCGGAATGTCACGAAACTTGGCGTGCGCATTTGTCTACCAACGGGATATCCAAATCTATGCTCAATTTTTAATTACGAGATGTTGGTCAAATTCGAAACTCGACCGTAGCGTTTTCGCTAGACCTAGGCTTAAAGGGTGAGAAAATAGCTCAGAACGTCACGAAAGTTGGCATGCGCATTTGTCTACCAACGGGACATCCAAATCTATGCTCAATTTTTCAATTCCGAGAAGTTGGTCAAATTCGAAACTCGATCGTCGCCTTTTCACTAGACTTGGGCTTAAAGGGTGTGAAAATAGCTCATAATGTTACGAAAGTTGGCGTGGACGCTCGTCTACCAATGTGACATCCAAATATATTCGCAAATTTAAATTCTGAGAAGTTGGTCAAAGTTGAAACTCGACCGTGCATTTTCGCTAGACTTAGGTTTAAGGCATGAGAAAATAGCTCGGAACATCACGAAACTTGGGTGTGCACGCTTGTCTACCAATGGGACATCCAAAACTATTCTCAAATTTCAATTCCGAGAAGTTAGTCAAAGTTGAAACTCGATCGTCGCATTTTCGCTAGACTTGGGCTTACAGGGTGTGAAAATAGCTCGGAACGTTACGAAAGTTGGCGTGGACGCTCATCTACCAATGTGACATCCAAATCTATTCACAAATCTAAATTTCGAGAAGTTGGTCAAAGTTGAAAATCGACGGTGCATTTTCGCGAGAGTTAGGTTTAAAGCGTGAGAAAATAGCTCGGAACGTCATGAAAGTTGGCGTGCGCATTTATCTACCAACGGGACATTCCAAATCTACGCTCAGTTTTTAATTCCGAGAAGTTGGTCAAATTCGAAACTCGACCGTGCGTTTTCGCTAGACTTAGACTTAAAGGGTGAGAAAATAGCTCGGAACATCACGAAAGTTGTCGTGCGCAATTGCCTACCAACGGGACATCTAAATTTAGGCTGAATTTTCAATTCCGAGAAGTTGGTCAAATTGGAAACTCGACCGTGCGTTTTCCGCTAGACTTGGGCTTAAAGGGGGGAGAAAATAAGCTCGGAACGTCACGAAAGTTGGTGTGGACGCTTGTCTACCAATGGGACATCCAAAAACTATTCTCAAATTTCAATTCCGAGAAGTTGGTCAAAGTTTAAAATCGACCGTGCATTTTCGCTAGACTTAGGCTTAAAGGGTGAGAAAATAGCTCGGAAGGTCACGAACGTTGGCGTGCGCATTTGTCTACCAACGGGATATCCAAATCTATGCTCAATTTTCAATTCCGAGAAGTTGGTCAAATTGGAAACTCGACCGTGCATTTTTGCTCGACTTGAGCTTAAAGGGTGTGAAATTAGCTCGTATGTGACAAAAGTTGGCGTGCGCATTTGTCTACCAATGGGACATCCAAATCTATGCTCACTTTTCAATTCCGAAGAAGTTGGTCAAATTGGAAACTCGACCGTGCGTTTTCGCTAGACTTGGTCTTAAAGGGTGAGAAAATAGCTCCGAACGTCACGAAAGTTGGCGTGCACATTTGTCTACCAACGGGACATCCAAATTTAGGCTGAATTTTCAATTCCGAGAAGTTGGTCAAATTGGAAACTCGACCGTCGCGCTTTTCGCTAGACTTGGGCTTAAAGGGGGAGAAAATAGCTCGGAACATCACGAAAGTTGGTGTGGGACGCTTGTCTAGCAGTGGGACATCCAAAACTATTCTCAAATTTCAATTCCAAGAAGTTGGTCAAAGTTGAAACTCGATAGTGCGTGTTTGCTAGACTTGGGCTTAAAGGGGTGTGAAAATACCTCGGAACGTCACGAAAGTTGGCGTGGACGCTCGTCTACCAATGTGACATCCTAATCCATTCTCAAATTTAAATTCCGAGAAGTTGGTCAAAAGTTCAAAAATCGACCGTGCATTTTCGCTAGACTTAGGCTTAAAGGGTGAAAAACATAGCTCGGAACGTCACGAAAGTTGGCGTGCGCATTTTTTTACCAACGGGACATCCAAATCTATGCTCAATTTTCAATTCTGAGAAGTTGGTCAAATTCGAAACTCGACCGTGCATTTTCGCTAGACTTTGGCTTAAAGGGTGAAAAAAATAGCTCGGAATGTCACAAAAGTAGGTGTGCGCATTTGTCTACTAACGGGACATCCAAATCTATGCTCAATTTTCAATTCCGAGAAGTTGGTCAAATTGGAAACTCGACCGTGCGTTTTCGCTCGACTTGAGCTTAAAGGGTGTGAAATTAGCTCGTAATGTGACGAAAAGTTGGCGTGCACATTTGTCTACCAACGGGACATCCAAATCTATGCCGAATTTTCAATTATGAGAAGTTGGTCAAATTGGAAACTCGACCGTGCGTTTTCGCTACACATGGGCATAAAGGGGGAGAAAATAGCTCGAAACGTCACGAAAGTTGGCGTGCGCATTTGTCTACCAACGGGACATCCAAATCTATGCTGAATTTTCAATTCCAAGAAGTTGGTCAAATTGGAAACTCGACCGTGCATTTTCCGCTAGACTTGGGCTTAAAGGGGGAGAAAATAGCTCGGAACGTCACGAAAGTTGGCGTGCGCATTTGTCTACCAACGGGACATCCAAATCTATGCTCAATTTTCAATTCCGAGAAGTTTGTCAAATTTGAAACTCGACCGTGCGTTTTCGCTAGACTTGGGCTTAAAGGGGGAGAAAATAGCTCGGAACATCGCGAAAGTTGGTGTCGACGCTTGTCTACCAATGGGATATCCAAATCTATGCTGAATTTTGAATTCCGAGAAGTTGGTCAGATTGGAAACTCGACCCGTAGCGTTTTTTCGCTCGACTTGGGCTTAAAGGGGGAGAAAATAGCTCAGAACGTCATGAAAGTTTGGTGTGGACGCTTGTCTATCAATGGGACATCCAAAAGTATTCTTAAATTTCAATTCCGAGAAGTTGTCAAAGTTGAAAATCGACCGTGCATTTTCGCTAGACTTGGGCTGAAAGGGTGAGAAAATAGCTCGAAATGTCACGAAAGTTGGTGTGCGCATTTGTCTACCAACGGGACATCCAAATCTATGCTCAATTTTTAATTCCGAGAAGTTGGTCATATTCGAAACTCGACCATGCGTTTTCCGCTAGACATAGGCTTAAAGGGTGAGAAAATAGCTCAGAACTTCACGAAAGTTGACATGCGCATTCGTCTACCAACCGGACATCCAAATGCTCAATTTTCAATTCTGAGAAGTTGGTCAAATTCGAAACTCGACCCGTGCGTTTTCGCTAGACTTGGGCTTAAAGGGTGAGAAAATAGCTCGGAACGTCACGAAAGTTGGTGTGGACGCTTGTCTACCAATGGGACATCCAAAACTATTCTCAAATTTCAATTCCGAGAAGTTGGTCAAAGTTCAAACCCGATCGTGCGTTTTCGCTAGACTTGGGCTTAAAGGAGAAGAAAATAGCTCGAAACGTCACGAAAGTTGGTGTGGACGCTTGTCTACCAATGGGACATCCAAATCTATGCTCAATTTTCAATTCTGAGAAGTTGGTCAAATTCGAAACTCGACCGTGCATTTTCGCGAGACTTTGGCTTAAAGGGTGAGAAAATAGCTCGGAATGTCACGAAAGTTGGCGTGCGCATTTGTCTACTAACGGGACATCCAAATCTATGCTCAATTTTAAATTCCGAGAAGTTGGTCAAATTCGAAACTTGACCGTGCGTTTTCGCTAGACTTGGGCTTAAAGGGGGAGAAAATAGCTCAGAACGTCACTAAAGTTGGTGTTGACGCTTGTCTACCAATGTGACATCCAAATCCATTCTCAAATTTCAATTCCGAGAAGTTGGTCAAAGTTGAAAATCGATCGTGCATTTTCGCTAGACTTAGGCTTAAAGGGTGAGAAAGTAGCTCGGAACGTCACGAAAGTTGGCGTGCGCATTTGTCTACCAACGGGACATCCAAATCTATGCTCAATTTTCAATTCCGAGAAGTTGGTCAAATTGGAAACTCGACCGTGCATTTTTGCTCGACTTGAGCTTAAAGGGTGTGAAATTAGCTCGTAATGTGACGAAAGTTGGCATGCGCATTTTTCTACCAACGGGACATCCAAATCTATGCTCACTTTTTAATTCCGAGAAGTTGGTCAAATTCGAAACTTGACCGTGCGTTTTCGCTCGACTTAGGCTTAAAGGGTGAGAAAATAGCTCGGAACGTCACGAAAGTTGGCGTGCGCATTTGTCTACCAACGGGACATCCAAATTTAGGCTGAATTTTCAATTCCGAGAAGTTGGTCAAATTGGAACTCGACCGAGCGTTTTCGCTAGACTTGGGCTTAAAGGGGGAGAAAATAGCTCGGAACGTCACGAAAGTTGGTGTGGACGCTTGTCTACCAATGGGACATCCAAAACTATTCTCAAATTTCAATTTCTAGATGTTGGTCAAAGTTCAAACCCGATCGTGCGTTTTCGCTAGACTTGGGCTTAAAGGGGAAGAAATAAGCTCGAAACGTCACGAAAGTTGGTGTGGACGCTTGTCTACCAATGGGACATCCAAAACTATTTTCAAATTTCAATTCCGAGAAGTCGGTCAAAGTTGAAACTCGATCGTGCGTTTTTGCTAGACTTGGGCTTAAAGGGTGTGAAAATAGCTCGGAACGTCACGAAAGATAGCGTGGACGCTCGTCTACCAATGTGACATCCTAATCCATTCTCAAATTTAAATTCCGAGAAGTTGGTCAAAGTTCAAAATAGACCATGCATTTTCGCTAGACTTAGGCTTAAAGGGTGAAAAAATAGCTCGGAACATCACGAAAGTTGGCGTGCGCATTTGTTTACCAATGGGACATCCAAATCTATGCTCAATTTTCAATTCTAAGAAGTTGGTCAAATTCGAAACTCGACCGTGCATTTTCGCTAGACTTTGGCTTAAAGGGTGAGAAAATAGCTCGGAATGTCACGAAAGTTGGTGTGCGCATTTGTCTACTAACGGGACATCCAAATCTATGCTCAATTTTCAATTCCGAGAAGTTGGTCAAATTGGAAACTCGACCGTGCGTTTTCGCTAGACTTGGGCTTAAAGGGGGAGAAAATAGCTCGGAATGTCACGAAACTTGGTGTTGACGCTTGTCTACCAATGTGACATCCAAATCCATTCTCAAATTTAAATTCAGAGAAGTTGGTCAAATTCGAAACTCGACCGTGCGTTTTCGCTAGACTTAGGCTTAAAGGGTGAGAAAATAGCTCGGAACGTCACGAAAGTTGGCGTGCGCATTTGTCTACCAACGGGACATCCAAATCTATGCTGAATTTTCAATTCCGGGAAGTTGGTCGAATTGGAAACTCTACGGTGCGCTTTCGCTCGACTTGAGCTTAAAGGGTGTGAAATTAGCTCGTAATGTGACGAAAGTTGGCGTGCACATTTGTCTACCAACGGGACATCCAAATCTATGCTGAATTTTCAATTCTGAGAAGTTGGTCAAATTGGAAACTCGACCGTGCGTTTTCGCTAGACTTGGGCTTAAAGGGGGAGAAAATAGCTCGGAACGTCACGAAAGTTGGTGTGGACGCTCGTCTACCAATGTGACATCCTAATCCATTCTGAAATTTAAATTCTGAGAAGTTGGTCAAAGTTCAAAATCGACCGTGCATTTTCGCTAGACTTAGGCTTAAAGGGGGAGAAAATAGCTCGGAACATCACGAAAGTTGGCGTGTGCATTTGTCTACCAATGGGACATCCAAATCTATGCTGAATTTTCAATTCCAAGAAGTTGGTCAAATTGGAAACTCGACCGTGCGTTTTCGCTAGACTAGGGCTTAAAGGGGGGGAAAATAGCTCGGAACGTCACGAAAGTTGGTGTGGACGCTTGTCTACCAATGGGATATCCAAATCTATGCTCAATTTTCAATTCCGAGAAGTTGGTCAGATTGGAAACTCGACCGTGCATTTTCGCTCGACTTGGGCTTAAAGGGTGAGAAAATAGCTCGGAATGTCACGAAAGTTGGTGTGGACGCTTGTCTACCAATGGGACATCCAAAACTATTCTTAAATTTCAATTCCGAGAAGTTGGTCAAAGTTGAAAATCGACCGTGCATTTTCGCTAGACTTGGGCTGAAAGAGTGAGAAAATAGCTCGGAATGTCACGAAAGTTGGTGTGCGCATTTGTCTCCCAACGGGACATCCAAATCTATGCTCAATTTTTAATTCCGAGAAGTTGGTCAAATTCGAAACTCGACCATGCGTTTTCGCTAGACATAGGCTTAAAGGGTGAGAAAATAGCTCGGAACTTCACAAAAGTTGGTGTGGACGCTTGTCGACCAATGGGACATCCAAAACTATCCTGAAATTTCAAATCCGAGAAGTTAGTCAAAGTTGAAACTCGTTCGTGCGTTTCCGCTAGACTTGGGCTTAAAGGGTGTTAAAATAGCTCGTAACGTTACGAAAGTTGGCGTGGACGCTCGTCTACCAATGTGACATCCAAATCCATTCTCAAATTTGAATTTCGAGAAGTTGGTCAAAGTTTAAAATCGACCGTGCATTTTCGCTAGACATAGGCTTAAAGGGTGTGAAAATAGCTCGGAACGTCACGAAAGTTGGCGTGCGCATTTGTCTACCAACGGGACATCCAAATATATGCTCAATTTTCAATTCCGAGAAGTTGGTCAATTTGGAAACTCAACCGTGCATTTTTGCTCGACTTGAGCTTAAAGGGTGTGAAATTAGCTCGTAATGTGACGAAAGTTGGCGTGCGCATTTGTCTACCAACGGGACATCCAAATCTATGCTCACTTTTTAATTCTGAGAAGTTGGTCAAATTCGAAACTTGATCGTGCGTTTTTGCTAGACTTGGGCTTAAAGGGTGTGAAAATACCTCGGAACGTCACGAAAGTTGGCGTGGACGCTCGTCTACCAATGTGACATCCTAATCCATTCTCAAATTTAAATTCCGAGAAGTTGGTCAAAGTTCAAAATCGACCGTGCATTTTCGCTAGACTTAGGCTTAAAGGGTGTGAAAAAATAGCTCGGAACTTCACGAAAGCTGACATGCGCATTTGTCTACCAACGGGACATCCAAATCTATGCTCAATTTTCAATTCCGAGAAGTTGGTCAAATTGGAAACTCGACCGTGCGTTTTCGCTCGACTTGAGCTTAAAGGGTGTGAAATTAGCTCGTAATGTGACGAAATCAAAGTTTAAGTTTAAAATCGACCGTGCATTTTCGCTAGACTTAGGTTTAAAGGGTGAGAAAATAGCTCGGAACGTCACGAAAGTTGGCGTGCGCATTTGTCTACCAACGGGACATCCAAATCTATGCTCAATTTTCGATTCTGAGAAGTTGGTCAAATTGGAAACTCGACCGTGCATTTTTGGTCGACTTGAGCTTAAAGGGTGTGAAATTAGCTCGTAATGTGACGAAAGTTGGTGTGCGCATTTGTCTACCAACGGGACATCCAAATCTATGCTCACTTTTTAATTCCGAGAAGTTGGTCAAATTCAAAACTTGACCATCGCGTTTTCGCTCGACTTAGGCTTAAAGGGTGAGAAAATAGCTCGGAACGTCACGAAAGTTGGCATGCGCATTTGTCTACCAATGGGACATCCAAATTTAGGCTAAATTTTCAATTCCGAGAAGTTGGTCAAATTGGAAACTCGACCGTGCGTTTTCGCTAGACTTGGGCTTGAAGGGGTAGAAAATAGCTCGGAACGTCACGAAAGTTGGTGTGGACGCTTGTCTACCAATGGGACATCCAAAACTATTCTCAAATTTCAATTCCGAGAAGTTAATCAAAGTTGAAACTCGATCGTCGCGTTTTTGCTAGACTTGGGCTTAAAGGGTGTGAAAATAGCTCGGAACGTCACGAAAGTTGGTGTGGACGCTCGTCTACCAATGTGACATCCTAATCCATTCTCAAATTTAAATTCTGAGAAGTTGGTCAAAGTTCAAAATCGACCGTGCATTTTCGCTAGACTTAGGCTTAAAAGGTGAAAAAATAGCTCGGAACGTCACGAAAGTTGGTGTGGACGCTCGTCTACCAATGTGACATCCTAATCCATTCTCAAATTTAAATTCTGAGAAGTTGGTCAAAGTTCAAAATCGACCGTGCATTTTCGCTAGACTTAGGCTTAAAAGGTGAAAAAATAGCTCGGAACGTCACGAAAGTTGGCGTGCGCATTTGTTTACCAACGGGACATCCAAATCTATGCTCAATTTTCAATTCTGAGAAGTTGGTCAAATTCGAAACTCTACCGTGCATTTTCGCTAGACTTTGGCTTAAAGGGTGAGAAAATAGCTCGGAATGTCACAAAAGTTGGCGTGCGCATTTGTCTACTAACGGGACATCCAAATCTATGCTCAATTTTCAATTCCGAGAAGTTGGTCAAATTGGAAACTCGACCGTGCGTTTTCGCTAGACTTGGGCTTAAAGGGGGAGAAAAGAGCTCGGAACGTCACGAAAGTTGGTGTTGACGCTTTTCTACCAATGGGACATCCAAAACTATTCTCAAATTTCAATTCCGAGAAGTTGGTCAAAGTTCAAACTCGATCGTGCGTTTTCGCTAGACTTGGGCTTAAAGGGGAAAAAAAATAGCTCGAAACGTCACGAAAGTTGGTGTGGACGCTTGTCTACCAGTGGGACATCCAAAACTATTCTCAAATTTCAATTCCGAGAAGTCGGTCAAAGTTGAAACTCGATCGTGCGTTTTTGCTAGACTTGGGCTTAAAGGGTGGGAAAATAGCTCGGAACGTCACGAAAGTTGGTGTGGACGCTCGTCTACCAATGTGACATCCTAATCCATTCTCAAATTTGAATTCTGAGAAGTTGGTCAAAGTTCAAAATCGACCGTGCATTTTCGCTAGACTTAGGCTTAAAGGGTGAGAAAATAGCTCGGAACGTCACGAAAGTTGGCGTGCGCATTTGCCTACCAACGGGACATCCAAATCTATGCTCAATTTTCAATTCTGAGAAGGTGGTCAAATTCGAAACTCGACAGTGCATTTTCGCTAGACTTTGGCTTAAAGGGTGAGAAAATAGCTCGGAATGTCACGAAACTTGGCGTGCACATTTGTCTACCAACAGGACATCCAAATCTATGCTCAATTTCTAATTCCGAGATGTTGGTCAAATTCGAAACTCGACCGTGCGTTTTCGCTAGACCTAGGCTTAAAGGGTGAGAAAATAGCTCGGAACGTCACGAAAGTTGACATGCGCATTTGTCTACCAACGGGACATCCAAATCTATGCTCAATTTTCAATTCCGAGAAGTTGGTCAAATTCGAAACTCGATCGTGCCTTTTCGCTAGACTTGGGCTTAAAGGGTGTGAAAATAGCTCAGAACGTTACGAATGTGACATCCAAATATATTCGCAAATTTAAATTTCGAGAAGTTGGTCAAAGTTGAAAATCGACCGTGCATTTTCGCTAGACATAGGTTTAAGGCATGAGAAAATAGCTCGGAACGTCTCGAAAGTTGGCGTGCGCATTTGTCTACCAACGGGACATCCAAATCTATGTTGAATTTTCAATTCCGGGAAGTTGGTCGAATTGGAAACTCTACGGTGCGCTTTCGCTCGACTTGAGCTTAAAGGGTGTTAAATTAGCTCGTAATGTGACGAAAGTTGGCGTGCACATTTGTCTACCAACGAGACATCCAAATCTATGCTGAATTTTCAATTCTGAGAAGTTGGTCAAATTGGAAACTCGACCGTGCATTTTCGCTAGACTTGGGCTTAAAGGGGGAGAAAATAGCTCGGAACGTCACGAAAGTTGGCGTGTGCATTTGTCTACCAACGGGACATCCAAATCTATGCTGAATTTTCAATTCCAAGAAGTTGGTCAAATTGGAAACTCGACCGTGCGTTTTCGCTAGACTTGGGCTTAAAGGGGGAGAAAATAGCTCGGAACGTCACGAAAGTTGCTGTGGACGCTTGTCTACCAATGGGAAATCTAAAACTATTCTCAAATTTCAATTCCGAGAAGTTTGTCCTAAGTTGATACTCGATCGTGCGTTTTCGCTAGACTTGGGCTTAAAGGGTGTGAAATTAGCTCGGAATCTAACGAAAGTTGTTGTGCGCGAATTTCTACAAATGGGACATCCAAAACAATGCTCAATCTTCAATTACAAGAAGTTGGTGAAAGTTAAAACTCGACCGTACGTTTTCGGTAGAGGAGAAAATAGCTTGGAACGTCACGAAAATTGGTGTGGATGCTTGTCTACCAATGGGACATCCAAAACTATTCTCAAATTTCAATTCCAAGAAATTGGTCAAAGTCGAAACGCCACCATGCGTTTTCTCTAGACTTGGGATTAACGTGTCTGAAATTAGTTCGTAAAATCACGAAAGTTGAAGTGCGCACATGTCTACAAATGTGACATCCAAATCTATTCTCAAATTTAAATTGTGAGAGGTTGGTCAAAGTTGAAAATCGACCGTTGCGTTTTCCCTAGACTTGGGCTTAAAGGGTGTGAAATTAGTTCGGAACGTCATGAAAGTTGGCGTGTGCACTTGTCTACCAACGGGACATCCAAATCTATGCTCAATTTTCCATTCCGGGAATTTGGTGAAAGTCGAAACTCGATTGTGCATTTTCCGTAGATTTGGGCTTAAAGGGTGTGAAATTAGCTCGCAACGTCACGATAGTTGGCGTGGACGCCCGTCTACCAATGTAACATCCAAATCTATTCGCAAATTTAAATTCCGAGAAGTTGGTCAAAGTTGAAAATCGACCGTGCCTTTTCGCTACACTTAGGCTTAAAGGGTGAGAAAATAGCTTGGAACGTCACGAAAGTTGGCGTGCACATTTGTCTACCAACGGGACATCCAAATCTATGCTCAATTTTCAATTCCGAGAAGTTGGTCAAATTTGAAACTCGACCGTACCGTTTTCGCTGGACTTGGGCTAAAAGGAGGAGAAAATAGCTCGGAACATCACAAAAGTTAGTGTGGACGTTTGTCTACCAATGGGACATCCAAAACTATTCTCAAATTTCAATTCCGAGAAGTTGGTAAAAGTTGAAACTCGATCGTGCGTTTTCGCTAGACTTGGGCTTGAAGGGGTAGAAAATAGCTCGGAACGTCACGAAAGTTGGTGTGGACGCTTGTCTACCAATGGGACATCCAAAACTATTCTCAAATTTCAATTCCGAGAAGTTAATCAAAGTTGAAACTCGATCGTGCGTTTTTGCTAGACTTGGGCTTAAAGGGTGTGAAAATAGCTCGGAACGTCACGAAAGTTGGTGTGGACGCTCGTCTACCAATGTGACATCCTAATCCATTCTGAAATTTAAATTCTGAGAAGTTGGTCAAAGTTCAAAATCGACCGTGCATTTTCGCTAGACTTAGGCTTAAAGGGGGAGAAAATAGCTCGGAACATCACGAAAGTTGGCGTGTGCATTTGTCTACCAATGGGACATCCAAATCTATGCTGAATTTTCAATTCCAAGAAGTTGGTCAAATTGGAAACTCGACCGTGCGTTTTCGCTAGACTAGGGCTTAAAGGGGGGGAAAATAGCTCGGAACGTCACGAAAGTTGGTGTGGACGCTTGTCTACCAATGGGATATCCAAATCTATGCTCAATTTTCAATTCCGAGAAGTTGGTCAGATTGGAAACTCGACCGTGCATTTTCGCTCGACTTGGGCTTAAAGGGTGAGAAAATAGCTCGGAATGTCACGAAAGTTGGTAGACAAATGCGCATGCCAACTTTCATGACGTTCCGAGCTATTTTCTCTCCCTTTAAGCCTAAGTCGAGCGAAAAAGCACGGTCAAGTTTCGAATTTGACCAACTTCCCGGAATTAAAAAGTGAGCATAGATTTGGATGTCCCGTTGGTAGACAAATGTGCATGCCAACTTTCATCACATTACGAGCTAATTTCACACCCTTTAAGCTCAAGTCGAGCAAAAATGCACGGTCGAGTTTCCAATTTGACCAACTTCTCGGAATTGAAAATTGAGCATAGATTTGGATGTCCCGTTGGTAGACAAATGCGCACGCCAACTTTCGTGACGTTCCGAGCTATTTTCTCACCCTTTAAGCCTAAGTCTAGCGAAAATGCACGGTCGATTTTAAACTTTGACCAACTTCTCAGAATTCAAATTTGAGAATGGATTTGGATGTCACATTGGTAGACGAGCGTCCACGCCAACTTTCGTATGTTTCGAGCTATTTTAACACCCTTTAAGCCCAAGTCTAGCGAAAACGCACGAACGAGTTTCAACTTTGACTAACTTCTCGGAATTGAAATTTGAGGATAGTTTTGGATGTCCCATTGGTCGACAAGCTTCCACACCAACTTTTGTGAAGTTCCGAGCTATTTTCTCACCCTTTAAGCCTATGTCTAGCGAAAACGCATGGTCGAGTTTCGAATTTGACCAACTTCTCGGAATTAAAAATTGAGCATAGATTTGGATGTCCCGTTGGTAGACAAATGCGCACATCAACTTTCGTGACATTCCGAGCTTTTTTCTCACCCTTTCAGCCCAAGTCTAGCAAAAATGCACGGTCGATTTTCAACTTTGACCAACTTCTCGGAATTGAAATTTAAGAATAGTTTTGGATGTCCCATTGGTAGACAAGCGTCCACACCAACTTTCGTGACATTCCGAGCTATTTTCTCCCCCTTTAAGCCCAAGTCGAGCGAAAACGCACGGTCGAGTTTCCAATTTGACCAACTTCTCGGAATTTAAAATTGAGCATAGATTTGGATGTCCCGTTGGTAGACAAATGCGCACGCCAACTTTCATGACGTTCCAAGCTATTTTCTCACCCTTTAAGCCTAAGTGTAGCGAAAATGCACGGTCGATTTTCAACTTTGACCAACTTCTCGAAATTTAGATTTGCGAATAGATTTGGATGTCACATTGGTAGACGAGCGTCCACGCCAACTTTCGTAACGTTCCGAGCTATTTTCACACCCTTTAAGCCCAAGTCTAGCGAAAATGCACGATCGAGTTTCAACTTTGACTAACTTCTCGGAATTGAAATTTGAGAATAGTTTTGGATGTCCCATTGGTAGACAAGCGTGCACACCAACTTTCGTGACGTTCTGAGCTATTTTTTCACGCCTTAAACCTAAGTCTAGCGAAAATGCACGGTCGATTTTCAACTTTGACCAACTTCTCGGAATTTAAATTTGCGAATATATTTGGATGTCACATTGGTAGACGAGCGTCCACGCCAACTTTCGTAACGTTCTGAGCTATTTTCACACCCTTTAAGCCCAAGTCTAGTGAAAAGGCACGATCGAGTTTCGAATTTGACCAACTTCTCGGAATTGAAAATTGAGCATAGATTTGGATGTCCCCGTTAGTAGACAAATGCGCACACCAACTTTCGTGACATTCCGAGCTATTTTCTCACCCTTTAAGCCAAAGTCTAGCAAAAATGCACGGTCGAGTTTCGAATTTGACCAACTTCTCGGAATTGAAAATTGAGCATAGATTTGGATGTCTCGTTGGGAGACAAATGCGCACGCCAACTTTCGTGACATTCCGAGCTATTTTCTCACCCTTTCAGCCAAAGTCTAGCGAAAATGCACAGTCGAGTTTCAAATTTGACCAACTTCTCAGAATTGAAAATTGAGCATAGATTTGGATGTCCCGTTGGTAGGCAAATGCATACGCCAACTTTCGTGACGTTCCGAGCTATTTTCTCACCCTTTAAGCCTAAGTCTAGCGAAAATGCACGGTCGATTTTCAACTTTGACCAACTTCTCGGAATTTAAATTTGAGAATGGATTTGGATGTCACATTGGTAGACAAGCGTCAACACCAACTTTCGTGACGTTCCGAGGTATTTTCTCCCCCTTTAAGCCCAAGTCTAGCGAAAACGCACGGTCGAGTTTCCAATTTGACCAACTTCTCGGAATTGAAAATTGAGCATAGATTTGGATGTCCCGTTAGTAGACAAATGCGCACACCAACTTTCGTTACATTCCGAGCTATTTTCTCACCCTTTAAGCCAAAGTCTAGCAAAAATGCACGGTCGAGTTTCGAATTTGACCAACTTCTCGGAATTGAAAATTGAGCATAGATTTGGATGTCTCGTTGGGAGACAAATGCGCACGCCAACTTTCGTGACATTCCGAGCTATTTTCTCACCCTTTAAGCCAAAGTCTAGCGAAAATGCACGGTCGAGTTTCGAATTTGACCAACTTCTCAGAAATGAAAATTGAGCATAGATTTGGATGTCCCGTTGGTAAACAAATGCGCACGCCAACTTTCGTGACGTTCCGAGCTATTTTTTCACTCTTTAAGCCTAAGTCTAGCGAAAATGCACGGTCGATTTTGAACTTTGACCAACTTCTCGGAATTTAAATTTGAGAATGGATTAGGATGTCACATTGGTAGACGAGCGTCCACGCCAACTTTCGTGAAGTTCCGAGCTATTTTCACACCTTTTAAGCCCAAGTCTAGCAAAAACGCACGATCGAGTTTCAACTTTGACCAACTTCTCGGAATTGAAATTTGAGAATAGTTTTGGATGTCCCATTGGTAGACAAGCGTCCACACCAACTTTCGTGACGTTTCGAGCTATTTTCTCCCCCTTTAAGCCCAAGTCCAGCGAAAACGCACGGTCGAGTTTCCAATTTGACCAACTTCTCGAAATTGAAAATTCAGCCTAAATTTGGATGTCCCGTTGGTAGACAAATGCGCACGCCAACTTTCGTGACGTTCCGAGCTATTTTCTTACCCTTTAAGCCTAAGTCGAGCGAAAACGCACGGTCAAGTTTCGAATTTGACCAACTTCTCGGAATTAAAAAGTGAGCATAGATTTGGGTGTCCCGTTGGTAGACAAATGCGCACACCAACTTTCGTGACATTCCGAGCTATTTTCTCACCCTTTCAGCCCAAGTCTATCGAAAATGCACGGTCGAGTTTCAATTTGACCAACTTCTCGAAATTGAAAATTGAGCATAGATTTGGATATCCCATTGGTAGACAAGCGTCCATACCAACTTTCGTGACGTTTCGAGCTATTTTCTCCCCCTTTAAGCCCAAGTCTAGCGAAAACGCACGATCGAGTTTCAACTTTTACCAACTTCTCGGAATTGAAATTTGAGAATAGTTTTGGATGTCCCATTGGTAGAAAAGCGTCCACACTAACTTTTGTGACGTTCCGAGCTATTTTCTCCTCCTTTAAGCCCAAGTCTAGCGAAAACGCACGGTCGAGTTTCAAATTTGACCAACTTCTCGGAATTGAAAATTGAGCATAGATTTGGATGTCATGTTGGTAGACAAATGCGCACGCCAACTTTCGTGACTTTCCAAGCTATTTTCTCACCCTTTAAGCCTAAGTGTAGCAAAAATGCACGGTCGATTTTCAACTTTGACCAACTTCTCGGAATTTAAATTTGCGAATAGATTTGGATGTTACATTGGTAGACGAGCGTCCACGCCAACTATCGTGACGTTGCGAGCTAATTTCACACCCTTTAAGCCCAAATCTAGGGAAAATGCACGATCGAGTTTCGACTTTCACCAAATTCCCGGAATGGAAAATTGAGCATAGATTTGGATGTCCCGTTGGTAGACAAGTGCGCACGCCAACTTTCATGACGTTCCAAACTATTTTCACACCCTTTAAGCCCAAGTCTAGCAAAAACACACGATCGAGTTTCAACTTTGACCAACTTCTCGGAATTGAAATTTGAGAATAGTTTTGGATGTCCCATTGGTAGACAAGCATGCACACTAATTTTCGTGACGTTCCAAGCTATTTTCTCCTCTACCGAAAACCTACGGTCGAGTTTCAACTTTCACCAACTTCTCGTAATTGAAGATTGAGCATTGTTTTGGATGTCCCATTTGTAGAAATTTGCGCACAACAACTTTCGTTAGATTCCGAGCTAATTTCACACCCTTTAAGCCCAAGTCTAGCAAAAACGCACGATCGAGTATCAACGTAGGACAAACTTCTCGGAATTGAAATTTGAGAATAGTTTTAGATGTCCCATTGGTAGACAAGCGTCCACAGCAACTTTCGTGACGTTCCGAGCTATTTTCTCACCCTTTAAGCCTAAGTCTAGCGAAAACGCACGGTCGAGTTTCGAATTTGACCAACTTCTCGGAATTAAAAATTGAGTGTAGATTTGGATGTCCCGTTAGTAGACAAATGCGCACACCAACTTTCGTGACATTCCGAGCTATTTTCTCACCCTTTAAGCCAAAGTCTAGCAAAAATGCACGGGTCGAGTTTCGAATTTGACCAACTTCTCGGAATTGAAAATTGAGCATAGATTTGGATGTCTCGTTGGTAGATAAATGCGCACGCCAACTTTCGTGACGTTCCGAGCTATTTTCTCACGCTTTAAACCGAAGTCTAGCGAAAATGCACCGTCGATTTTCAACTTTGACCAACTTCTCGAAATTTAGATTTGCGAATAGATTTGGATGTCACATTGATAGATGAGCGTCCACGCCAACTTTCGTAACGTTCTGAGCTATTTTCACACCCTTTTAGCCCAAGTCTAGCGAAAATGCACGATCGAGTTTCAACTTCGACTAACTTCTCGGAATTGAAATTTGAGAATAGCTTTGGATGTCCCATTGGTAGACAAGCGTGCACACCAACTTTCGTGACGTTCCGAGCTATTTTCTCACGCCTTAAACCTAAGTGTAGCGAAAATGCACGGTCTATTTTCAACTTTGACCAACTTCTCGGAATTTAAATTTGCGAATAGATTTGGATGTTACATTGGTAGACGAGCGTCCACGCCAACTATCATGACGTTGCGAGCTAATTTCACACCCTTTAAGCCCAAATCTAGGGAAAATGCACAATCGAGTTTCAACTTTGACTAACTTCTTGGAATTGAAATTTGAGGATAGTTTTGGATGTCCCATTGGTCGACAAGCGTCCACACCAACTTTTGTGACGTTCCGAGCTATTTTCTCCCCCTTTAATCCCAAGTCTAGCGAAAACGCACGGTCGAGTTTCGAATTTGACCAACATCTCGGAATTAAAAATTGAGCATAGATTTGGATGTCCTGTCGGTAGACAAATGCGCACGCCAACTTTCGTGCGTTCCGAGCTATTTTAACACCCTTTAAGCCAAAGTCTAGCGAAAATGCACGGTCGAGTTTCGAATTTGACCAACTTCTCAGAATTGAAAATTGAGCATAGATTTCGATGTCCCGTTGGTAGGCAAATGCGCACGCCAACTTTCGTGACGTTCCGAGCTATTTTCTCACCCTTTAAGCCTAAGTCTAGCGAAAATGCACGGTAGAGTTTCGAATTTGACCAACTTCTCAGAATTGAAAATTGAGCATAGATTTGGATGTCCCGTTGGTAAACAAATGCGCACGCCAACTTTCGTGACGTTTCGAGCTATTTTTTCACCCTTTAAGCCTAAGTCTAGCGAAAACGCACGGTCGATTTTGAACTTTGACCAACTTCTCAGAATTTAAATTTGAGAATGGATTAGGATGTCACATTGGTAGACGAGCGTCCACGCCAACTTTCGTGACGTTCCGAGCTATTTTCACACCCTTTAAGCCCAAGTCTAGCAAAAACGCACGATCGAGTTTCAACTTTGACCGACTTCTCGGAATTGAAATTTGGGAATAGTTTTGGATGTCCCACTGGTAGACAAGCGTCCACACCAACTTTCGTGACGTTTCGAGCTATTTTCTTCCCCTTTAAGCCCAAGTCTAGCGAAAACGCACGATCGAGTTTGAACTTTGACCAACTTCTCGGAATTGAAATTGGAGAATAGTTTTGGATGTCCCATTGGTAGACAAGCGTCCACACCAACTTTCATGACGTTCCGAGCTATTTTCTCCCCCTTTAAGCCCAAGTCTAGCGAAAACGCAACGGTCGAGTTTCCAATTTGACCAACTTCTCGGAATTGAAAATTCAGCCTAAATTTGGATGTCCCGTTGGTAGACAAATGCGCACGCCAACTTTCGTGACGTTCCGAGCTATTTTCTCACTCTTTAAGCCTAAGTCGAGCGAAAACGCACGGTCAAGTTTCGATTTTGAACTTTGACCAACTTCTCGGAATTCAAATTTGAGAATGGATTTGGATGTCACATTGGTAGACGAGCGTCCACGCCAACTTTTGTAACGTTTCGAGCTATTTTAACACCCTTTAACCCCAAGTCTAGCGAAAACGCACGAACGAGTTTCAACTTTGACTAACCTCTCGGAATTGAAATTTGAGGATAGTTTTGGATGTCCCATTGGTCGACAAGCGTCCACACCAACTTTTGTGACGTTTCGAGCTATTTTCTCCCCCTTTAAGCCCAACTCTAGCGAAAAACGCACGGTCGAGTTTCGAATTTGACCAACTTCTCGTAATTGAAAATTGAGCATAGATTTGGATGTCTCGTTGGTAGACAAATGCGCATGTCTCGTGACATTCCGAGCTATTTTCTCACCCTTTCAGCCCAAGTCTAGCGAAAATGCATGGTCGATTATCAACTTTGACCAACTTCTCGGAATTGAAATTTAAGAATAGTTTTGGATGTCCCGTTGGTAGACAAATGCGCACGCCAACTTTCGTGACGTTCCGAGCTATTTTCTCACCCTTTAAGCCTAAGTCTAGCGAAAATGCACGGTCGATTTTAAAATTTGACCAACTTCTCGAAATTCAAATTTCTGAATGGATTTGGATGTCACATTGGTAGACGAGCGTCCACGCCAACTTTCGTAACGTTACGAGCTATTTTAACACCCTTTAAGCCCAAGTCTAGCGAAAACGCACGAACGAGTTTCAACTTTCACTAACTTCTCAGAATTGAAATTTGAGGATAGTTTTGGATGTCCCATTGGTCGACAAGCGTCCACACCAACTTTTGTGACGTTTCGAGATATTTTCTCGCCCTTTAAGCCCAAGTCTAGCGAAAACGCACGGTCGAGTTTCGAATTTGACCAACTTCTCGGAATTGAAAATTGAGCATAGATTTGGATGTCCCGTTAGTAGACAAATGCGCACGCCAACTTTCGTGACATTCCGAGCTATTTTCTCACCCTTTAAGCCAAAGTCTCGCGAAAATGCACGGTCGAGTTTCGAATTTGACCAACTTCTCAGAATTGAAAATTGAGCATAGATTTGGATGTCCCATTGGTAGACAAGCGTCCACACCAACTTTCATGACGTTTCGAGCTATTTTCTTCCCCTTTAAGCCCAAGTCTAGCGAAAACGCACGATCGGGTTTGAACTTTGACCAACTTCTCAGAATTGAAAATTGAGCATCTTGGATGTCCCGTTGGTAGACAAATGCGCATGTCAACTTTCGTGAAGTTCCGACCTATTTTCTCACCCTTTAAGCCTATGTCTAGCGAAAACGCATGGTCGAGTTTCGAATTTGACCAACTTCTCGGAATTAAAAATTGAGCATAGATTTGGATGTCCCGTTGGGAGACAAATGCGCACACCAACTTTCGTGACATTCCGAGCTATTTTCTCACCCTTTCAGCCCAAGTCTAGCGAAAATGCACGGTCGATTTTCAACTTTGACCAACTTCTCGGAATTGAAATTTAAGAATAGTTTTGGATGTCCCATTGGTAGACAAGCGTCCACACCAACTTTCGTGACATTCCGAGCTATTTTCTCACCCTTTAAGCCCAAGTCGAGCGAAAATGCACGGTCGAGTTTCCAATCTGACCAACTTCTCGGAATTGAAAATTGAGCATAGATTTGGATATCCCATTGGTAGACAAGCGTCCACACCAACTTTCGTGACGTTCCGAGCTAT
>BSBM01002822.1:0-2500 GCA_027924585.1 Larix kaempferi
CCGCAAGTGGTGCTTCTGTGGCTCCCAACGAGGGCTTGCTTCTTCGGTTGTTGGGTCCAAGATTTTCGGTTAAGTTACTTCGATGATGCCTATCACGCATTTCTCTTTCGGTGGAAGTGTCCTTTCGTGTGAAGGGTGTGCGGTGAATGTGCTGCTTGTCGGGTCTGCTTGAAAATTGGCCTCGGGCCATTCGTAGGGCGGTCGACTTGCGGTGTGTTGCCGTGTCCGCTTGGTAGCGCATGAGCAGTATTGATGGCAACGCTCATCTTGGGAAGGCACGGTGCCAACACCGCAAGTGGTGCTTCTGTGGCTTGCTGTGGCTCCCAACGAGGCTTGCTTCGTCGGTTGTTGGGTCCAAGATTTTCGGTTAAGTTACTTCGATGATGCCTATCACGCATTTCTCTTTCGGTGGAAGTGTCGTTTCGTGTGAAGGGTGGTGCGGTGAATGTGCTGTCTGCCGGGTCTGCTCGAAAAATGGCCTCGGGTCATTCGTAGGGCGGTCGGCTTGCAGTGTGTTGCCGTATCCGCTTGGTAGCGCATGAGCAGTATTGATGGCAACGCTCATCTTGGGAAGGCACTGGCAAACGAAGCCACACCAACACCGCAAGTGGTGCTCTGGTGGCTTGCTGTGGCTCCCAACGAGGGCTTGCGTCTTTGGTCTTCTTTCGGTTGCTGGGTCCAAGCTTTTCGGTTAAGTGCCTTCGATGATGCCTATCACGCACTTCTCTGCCGGTGGAAGTGTCATTTCGTGTGAAGGGTGGTGCGGCGAATGCTTTGTCTGCCGGGTCTGCCTGAAAATTGGCCTTGGGTCATTCGTAGGGCGGTCGGCTTGCAGTGTGTTGCCGTCTCTGCTTGGTAGCGCATGAGCAGTATGTCTGTTACGTGACTTCGACGACGCCTATCGTGCACTTCTCCATCGGTGGAAGTGTCATTTCGTGTGAAGGGCGGTGCGGTGAATGCGTCGCATGCCGGGTCTGCCTGAAAACTGGCCTCGGGTCATTTGTAGGGCGGTCGGCTTGCGGTGTGTTGCCGTCTCCGCTTGGTAGCGCATGAGCAGTGTTGAGGGCGATGCTCGTCCCGGGATGGCACGGCAGAACAGACCTCATTTCCTCCCAAGCGGTGGTGTTTTGGGGCATTTTGTCTTCTCCCGACAAGGGCTTGCATCTTTGCCTTCTCTCGGATTACTTGTCCCTCCCGGTTGCCGGATCCAAGTGTCCAAGATGTTGCCTTCCATGCACTTCCCCGCCGATGGAAGTGTCATTTCGTGCGATGGTTGGTGCGGCTCCACTTGATAGCGCATGAGCCTTAACGTCGGCAATGCTCCCCCTTGGGAAGGCATGGGTAAACAAAAACCCATTTCAACCGCAAGTGTGGCTTGTTGCACGTTTGGTCTCCTTTCGCGTATCTTTGTCCCTCCCGGTTGTCGGTTAAATTAACTACGGCGGTGTTTCCTATCATGCACTTCTCCACTGGTGGAAGTGTCATTTCCGTGCGAAGGGTGGTGCGGTGAGTGCGTTGTTTGTCGGGTCTGCTTGAAAATTGGCCTTGGGCCATTTGTAGGGCGGTCGACTCTCAGCGTGCCGTCGATTCACTCGGTAACACATGAGCGGTAATGTTGGCAATGCTCATCTTCGGAGGCACCGGAAAACAAAGTCCATTTCCATCGCACATTCGATGTGGAGTTTTGGGGTTTGTGGTGGCTTCGCACGAGGGCTTGCCTTTTCATTGTTGGGCCTTTGTGGAGGCCCGTCTTATTGTGCTTGTACTTATTCCATATTGGTATAACTGTGCATACCGAGACCATTTGTAAGAGCATTGATAGGAATCTTTGGCAGGGGCACATCAACGGTGTGATTCCCCTTCGAAAGCGTTTTTTGAGGCTCAATTGTTTTTGGTGGGCAGTGCGGGGTTTGCCTCGCCGTGTGGGAAAACCACACGGCGAAGCTCTTCTAACTTGCTTTCCATCTTCGGTCGCGTTGGATTTGAGAACTATTTGTTAATGTTGGCCAAAGCCCTCTGGGACTCGGCCTGCTTTGTCCCTGCGTCCGTAGCGGTGCCGCTGTCGAGTGTTTCGATTTTGGGTTGATGCGTATTTCCCATGGAAAGACCAAGAAGCTGGCTTGTTCGAGGAGGATTGTTCTGACTGGAGGTGCGAGGTGGAACGCTCTCACCATCTCTTGCCTTCGCATGGAGGTTGCCGCAGGTGGCATACTTCCCTCGGTTATCTCGATGCGCGGCTTGAAAGGTGGAGGGCTGCCTGTATCGACTTTGTTCTGGATATCTTTCGACTCGTGACTGGCTTTGCTGTTGTTGGATTTGGTTCCCAGAGAAAACCCCCATCATTTCCTCGGTGGACAGAAGATTGATGCTTGCATGTCGAAGGTTGCCGCGAATATGTTGGACGTGTTGGTAATGTTCTCGCCTTCTTTTCCAATGGCACTCGGGCTTTGCCGCAGTGGCCAGGTCTCCGGCTGGCCCGCTAAAGATAAATTACTTTTAG
>BSBM01002822.1:12500-22500 GCA_027924585.1 Larix kaempferi
GTTCGCACACAGTGCGGTTGCACAGTGAGACATTTCCGCGGCAGCAGCAAGGGTTTGCAGCAGCGGGCAGTTTCAGGAGTTAGACGCATGTTGGAAGGGTTAACTCTCTCTTTGTATTTTGTATGTCTATTGTAAGGCGTGCTGCTTGTTGGGCACACGCCGGAGCTCTGCTAGGGAAACTCCACCTGTTGTAAACGATTGATTATACAAAGCTTAAGGGTTGATGGTTTGGAAACCCCAGCTTATACTTGCGTGTGCTATTTACTCGATGTTCATGCATACGTAAAATTGGCTAAGTGTGGATGCGGTAGGAACATGTTAACTGTTATAAACAAGTAAACGAAGTTGCGAGTGTTAAGTTGAAAAGTTTCCGCAGGTTAGGCGTAGTCTGCTGGTGCGACGCTTGAGTTGGCCACGCCCTCAAGTCGTTCCCAGGCAGTGCCGCACACCACATTTGGACGCTGGTGACTAGCGAAAAAGCGTGGCTCTGACACATAGTGTCACGGCCGCGCTTTCTGCACGGCACTCACACTTGCATGGGAGCCTTGCGCTCCCGCCCAAGAGGCTGGCTTGGGCGCCCGGTCGGGCAAAGCGACGATCGGCTGCAAGGAGACTTAGCGAGGAAGGAAAGCTACCCGGAGACGGAACGATGAGTGGGGTGCGTGGACCTAGCCCGGGCGCACTCCCACCGAAGACGCCCACACAACACTTCGGCGCATGGCAAGCCCGAGAGTGGGGCGCGGCTGCACGCTGGCAAGAAACGGGGCGCACCCTTGGACCGCTGGACACACTCAAGTGTTGGAGTAGTGGCGCGTTGGCCAAGCGCCCACGCACTCCGCGGAGCAGCGCCCAAACGGACCGGCACTCGACGCAGCAAGCCAAAGCGATGGGCGGAAGGGAAGGTGGACCGGACGCCAGCGGAAGAACGAACTCGGGTTCGCAGCCAAGAAACGAGCTCGGGTTCGCATCCCAGAAATGAGCTCGGGTTGGAAGCCAAGAAAGGAGCTCGGGTTGGGAGCCACGGCAGAGAGCTCGGGTCGGGAGCCAAGGGACGACGCCCAACAAAATGGACCGAAACGCGCGGATTGCGGGGGACTTGGACCAAGACCCTTTCAAATGGCACGTCGGCGGGAGGCTGACGTGGGCGCCAAGCAAGGGTGCGCCCAGGGTGGGGCCGCACCCTCCCACACGGCACCATGTATATAGGCTTAAGGCCAAAACGAAGGAGGGGGCGTTCAAGCAAGGAATTTCGGACAAGGCAAGGAGACGCAGAGCTAGGGAGGCAGTCCAAGCTCTGTTCTCGCGCACGGTCCGTTCCAGCAGAATCCGGCTGCAGCAGGGTTGCGGAAGAGGCAGAACTTGGCAGGTTTTGCACCCGTTCCGGTTGCACAGTGAGACAGTTCGGCAGCATACGCGGGTTGCAGAAGTCGACGGTCCCATGGAGTTGGGACGCCCGAGCAGGGGGCAGCTCTGTCATTCTGTAATTTCTATATCTGTTGTAAGGCGTGTTGCTGGTTTGGCTCACGCCGGAGATCTGCCGAGTTTTAGGGCAACTCCGCTTGCCGTAAACAATTGATTATACAAACGATAAACGGGCTGGCCGGTTTGGCAACCCCAACTTATTCCCGCGTCGTGTTTTACTTGCGTATTGCACTCGCTGATAATTGGCTAAGTGTTGATGCTGTCTGTCGTAAACGTGCTTATGAGTTAAACAAGTAAACGAGTAAACTGTCAAGCCGAAAAGCTTCCGCGGGTTTAGGCGTAGTCTGCCGGTGCAACGTTTGAGCTGGTCTCACCCTCAAGACGTTCCCGGGAAGTGCCGCACACCACAGTTAGTCGCTTGAGACAAGCCAGAAATTGTGGCTGTGACACATAGCCCATGCGGCACTTCCTGGGGCGAAACCAGCCCGGCAGGCCACACCCAACCCGCGGATTGCCCACGCCTCATCTCTTTAACAGTTCCTTGCTTAGCCTTTTTTTCTTGATGTGCACTTCCTACAGTAAACGCATGCCAAACACAAGAGCAAGAGATAAATGCATAGGAGGGTGGCACTCCAAACTCGGACGTGCCTAACACCCCTTTTGCAATATTCATGGTTCAAAGAGACTTTACATATAACATCGGAGGGCTGCCACATCCCGGCACCTCATCCGTGAGCCTGCCACACTGGGCAGCTCAAGATACAACATCAACTGATGGGCAATCGGCCAGTGTCCAGGCTCTACCGCAGTAGCATCCACGGTCTGCATCCGCACTCTGTCTCTGTTGCACTCCGTCGCAAGCCTCCCGGCTTCCTATCGTCCGTCCCAGTCTGGGAAACCACTTCGGCATGCTGCCGTCCGTCTGCAGCCTTGCCTGCAACGATACCGCTGTCCTTCCGCAGCATCTGCCAACCAACTGGGCGCACTCTCTCTCGTCTAACCATGCCCAAGAGAGCCCCCACAAGACCGATGTCCGTCTGCAGTCCTGTCCGCACCGCACCGCTGTCTTCCGCAGACTAGGCTGACTGCCACACGTCTAAGTCCCGGCAGAAACTTAGACTTCGCACAGGCACCTCCCATGAGGCCAGCCGCAGGCAAAGCACCTCCACGTACTGTGGCATTCCTCCTGCGCTGCGGATCCTTACCTCGTTGCAGAGGGAACTTCTGGAACCGTGCACGAGCTGCTTTCTCCGGAAAGTGTGCCCTCCTCTGGAGCTTTCGGAGGACGGGCACGCCCTGCGTGTGCCTCAGGCCCCAACCTCGGTTGAATTGAACCGCTTGGATCGATCGAACCGGCACCGTTGTCCGCTTCACCTCTCCGTGCTCTTGGACCTTTAAATATCCACTGAGGAATTCCCGGGTTTCAAGGCCACGTATATCGGAAGTGCCCAACTCTAATAAGATCCATTGTAGCCGAAAAGAGAGTAAGGAGACCCATATCCGGACATCTAAGGGAGCTCGAACACCAATGAGAAATTTTGAAGACAAGATGGGTGTCAATGCATGCATACCCAACACAGGTAGTACTACGAGAACATCTTTGAAGGAACCTTGAACAAAATTAAGACAGGCGCCTTTTCCGCGGGCCAACCTGCTTCCTTTATTCTTGGTTGCTCCCCATCACTTGACTCATCCGCTCCCAGGTCGAGCTCCTCCTCGGGCGCACATGCGGCGGGCTCCCAAGGCGAGCTCAAAACGTTAAGCCGTGACCGATTCTTGTTCTTGTCTTCCACTTCCTTGTCTTGTTGCCGGGCGCTCACTTGGTGGGCGCGCTTGCGCTTGCCGGCGGACTCGTTTCTTTGGGCGCACGTGTGCGGGGCTCCCAAGGCGAGCTCAAAATGTTGCTGAGACGCGACCGGTTCTTGTTCTTATCTTCCGCCGCCTTCTCTTTTTGCCGGCGGACTCGTTTCTTTGGGCGCACCTCCGCCGGTCTTCCAAGTCGAGCTCCTCCTTGGGTGCAAATGTGCCGGCCTCCCAAGGCGAGCTCAAAACGTTGCTAGGACGTGACCGATTCGTGTTCTTCTCTTCCGTTGCCTTGTCTTTTTGCCGGGCGCTCACTTGGGTGGGCGTGCTTCCGTTTGCCGGCGGACTCGTTCCTTCGGGCGCACATGCGTCGGGCTCCCAAGGCGAGCTCAAAACGTTAAGACGTGACCGATGCCTGTCCTTGTCCGCCGTTGCCTTTTCTTTTTGCCGGGCGCGCTTCCCTTTTCTGGAGATGGAGTTGTTTCTTAGGGCGCACATGTGCCTGGCTCCCAAGGCGATCTCAAAACGTTGAGCCGTGACCGATTCTTGTTCTTGTCCGTCGTTGGCTTGTCTTTTTGCCGGGCGCTCACTTGGGTGGGCGCGATTCCGTTTGCCGGCGGACTCGTTTCTTTGGGCGCACATGGGCCGGGCTCCCAAGGCGAGCTCAAAACGTTAAGCCGTGACCTGTCCTTGTTCTTGTCCGCCGTTGGCCTGTCTTTTTGCCGGGCGCTCACTTGGGTGGGCGCTCTTCCGTTCGCCGCCGGACTCGTTTCCTTGGGCTCACGCGTGCCGGGCTCCTAAGGCGAGCTCAAAACGTTAAGCCGTGACCGATTCTTGTTCTTGTCCGCCGTTGCCCCGTGTCTTTGCCGGGCGATCACTTGGGTGGGCGCGCATCCGTTTGCCGGCGGACTCGTTTCTTTGGGCGCACATGTGAAGGGCTCCCAGGGCGAGCTCAAAACGTTACGCCGTGACCAATTCTTGTTCCTGTCCGCCGTTGCCTTGTCTTTTTGCCGGGCGCTCGCTTGGGTGGGCGCGCTTCCGTTTGCCGGGGGACTCGTTTCTTTGGGCGCACAGGCGACGGGCTCGCAAGGCGAGCTCAAAACGTTAAGCCCCGACCAATTCTTGTTCTTGTCCACCGTTGCCTTGTCTTGTTGCCGTGCGCTCACTTGGGTGGGCGCGCTTCCGTTTGCCGGAGACGGAGTCGTTTCTTTGGCCGCACATGTGCCGGGCTCCCAAGGCGGGCTCAAAACGTTAAGCCGTGACCAATCCTTGTTCTTGTCCGCCGTTTCCTTGTCTTTTTGCCGGGCGCTCGCTTGGGTGGGCGCGCTTCCGTGTCCCGGCGGACTCGTTTCTTTGGGCGCACATGTGAAGGGCTCCCAGGGCGAGCTCAAAACGTTAAGCCGTGACCAATTCTTGTTCTTGTCCGCCGTTTCCTTGTCTCTTTGCCGGGCGCTCACTTGGGTGGGCGCGCTTCCGTTTGCCGGGGGACTCGTTTCTTTGGGCGCGCAGGTGACGGGCTCCCAAGGCGAGCTCAAAACGTTAAGCCGTGACCAATTCTTGTTCTTGTCCGCCGTTGCCTTGTCTTGTTGCCGTGCGCTGACTTGGGTGGGCGCGCTTCCGTCTGCCGGAGATGGAGTCGTTCCTTTGGGCGCACATGTGCCGGGCTCCCAAGGCGGCCTCAAAACATTAAGCCGCGAGCAATTCTTGTTCTTGTCCGCCGTTGCCTTGTGTATTTTTGCCGGGCGCTCGCTTGGGTGGGAGCGCTTCCGTTTGCCGGCGGACTCGTTTCATTGGGCTCACATGTGCCGGGCTCCCAAGGAGAGCTCAAAATGTTAAGCCGTGGCCGATTCTTGTTCTTGTCCGTCGTTGGCCTGTGCTTTTGCCGGGCGCGCACTTGGGTGGGCACGCTTCCGTTTGCCGGCGGACTCGTTTCCTTGGGCTCACGTGTGCCGGGCTCCCGAGGCGAGCTCAAAACGTTAGGCCGTGACCAATTCTTGTTCTTGTCCGCCGTTGCCTTGTCTTGTTTCCGTGCGCTCGCTTGGGTGGGCACGCTTCCGTTTGCCGGCGGAGTCGTTTCTTTGGGCTCACGTGTGCCGGGCTCCCAAGGCGAGCTCAAAACGTTAAGCCGTGACCAATTCTTGTTCTTGTCCGCCGTTGCCTTAGCTTTTTCCCGGGCGCTCACTTGGGTGGGCGCGCTTCCGTTTGCCGGCGGACTCGTTTCTTCGGGCGGCACATGTGCCGGGCTCCCAAGGCGAGCCCAAAACGTTAAGCCGTGACCAATTCTTGTTCTTGTGCGCCGTTGCCTTGTCCTTTTGCCGGGCGCTCACTTGGGTGGGCGCGCTTCCGTTTGCCGGCGGACTCGTTTCTTCCTTGGGCGCACACGTGCCGGGCTCCCAAGGCGAGCTCAAAACGTTAAGCCGTGACCAATGCTTGTCCTTGTCTGCCGTTGCCTTGTCTTTTTTCCGGGCGCTCACTCGGGTGGGCGCGCTTCCGCTTGCCGCCGGACTCGTTTCTTTGGGCGCACATGTGCCGGGCTCCCAAGGCGAGCTCAAAACGTTAAGCCGTGACCAATTCCTGTTCTTGTCCGCCGTTGCCTTGTCTTTTTGCCGGGCGCTCACTTGGGTGGGCGCGCTTCCGTTTGCCGACGGGCTCGTTTCCTTGGGCGCACATGTGCCGGGCTCGCAAGGCGGGCTCAAAACGTTAAGCCGTGACCAATGCTTGTTCTTGTCCGCCGTTGCCTTGTCTTTTTGCCCGGCGCTCACTCGGGTGGGTGCGCTTCCGTTTGCGGGCGGACTCGTTTCTTTGGGCGCACATGTGCCGGGCTCCCAAGGGGAGCTCAAAACGTTAAGCCGTGACCAATTCTTGTTCTTCTCCGCCGTTGCCTTGTCTTTTTGCCGTGCGCTCACTTGGGTGGGCGCGCTTCCGTTTGCGGGCGGAGTCGTTTCTTTGGGCGCACATGTGTCGGGCTCCCAAGGGGAGCTCAAAACGTTAAGCCGTGACCAATTCTTGTTCTTCTCCGCCGTTCCCTTGTCTTTTTGCCGTGCGCCCACTTCGGTGGGTGCACTTCCGTTTGCCGCCGGACTCGTTCCTTCGGGCGCACATGTGCCGGGCTCCCAAGGCGAGCTCAAAACGTTAAGCCGTGACCAATCCTTGTTCTTGTCCGCCGTTGCCTTGTCTTGTTGCCGGGCGCTCACTTGGGTGGGGCCGCTTCCGTTTTCCGGCGGACTCGTTTCCTTGGGCGCACATGTGCCGGGCTCCGAAGGCGAGCTCAAAACGTTAAGCCGTGACCAATGCTTGTCCTTGTCTGCCGTTTCCTTGTCTTTTTGCCGGGCGCTCACTCGGGTGGGCGCGCTTCCGCTTGCCGCCGGACTCGTTTCTTTGGGCGCACATGTGCCGGGCTCCCAAGGCGAGCTCAAAACGTTAGGCCGTGACCAATTCCTGTTCTTGTCCGTCGTTGCCTTGTCTTTTTGCCGGGCGCTCACTTGGGTGGGCGCGCTTCTGTTTGCCGACGGGCTCGTTTCCTTGGGCGCACATGTGCCGGGCTCGCAAGGCGAGCTCAAAATGTTAAGCCGTGACCAATGCTTGTTCTTGACCGCCGTTGCCTTGTCTTTTTGCCCGGCGCTCACTTGGGTGGGTGCGCTTCCGTTTGCGGGCGGACTCGTTTCTTTGGGCGCACATGTGCCGGGCTCCCAAGGGGAGCTCAAAACGTTAAGCCGTGACCAATTCTTGTTCTTCTCCGCCGTTGCCTTGTCTTTTTGCCGTGCGCTCACTTGGGTGGGCGCGCTTCCGTTTGCGGGCGGACTCCTTTCTCTGGGCGCACATGTGTCGGGCTCCCAAGGGAAGCTCAAAACGTTAAGCCGTGACCAATTCTTGTTCTTCTCCGCCGTTCCCTTGTCTTTTTGCCGTTCGCTCACTCGGGTGGGCGCGCTTCCGTTTGCCGGCGGACTCGTTTCTTTTGGCGCACCTGTGCCGGGCTCGCAAGGCGAGCTCAAAACGTTATGCCGTGACCAATCCTCGTTCTTGTCCGCTGTTGCCTTGTCTTTTTGCCGGGCGCTCACTTGGGTGGGCGCGCTTCCGTTTGCCGGTGGACTTTCTTTGGGCGCACAAGTGCCGGCCTCCCAATGCGAGCCGCTTCTTGGGCGCCCATGTGCCGTGCTTCCAACCCGAGCTCAAAACGTTAAGCCCGTGACCGATCCTCTTTCTTGTCTTCCCCTGCCTTGTTCTTTTGCCGGGGCGCTCCCTTGGTGGGCGCGCTTGCGTTGGCATTCGGGACTCGTTTGTTCGGGCGCATTTGTGTCGTGCTCCCAATGCGAGCCGCTCCATGGGTGCCCATGGGCCGTGCTTCCAACCCGAGCTGAAAACGTTAAGCCCTGACCGATCCTCGTTCTTGTCTTCCGCCGCGTTGTATTTTTTGCGGGGCGCTCACTTGGTGGGCGCGCTTGCGTTGGCATTCGGACTCGTTTCTTTGGGCGCACTTGTGCCGTGCTCCCAACGCGAGCCGCTCCTTGGGCGGCCCATCTGCCGTGCTCCCAATGCGAGCTGCTCCTTGGGCGCCCATCTGCCTTGTGCTTCCAATGCGAGCTGTGGCATGCTTCCAACGCGAGCTGCGGCGTGCTCCCAATGCGAGCTGCGCCTTGTGCTTCCAACGCGAGCTGCGGCGTGCTCCCAATGCGAGCTGCGCCTTGTGCTTCCAACGCGAGCTGCGGCGTGCTCCCAATGCGAGCTGCGCCTTGTGCTTCCAACGCGAGCTGCGGCGTGCTCCCAATGCGAGCTGCGCCTTGTGCTTCCAACGCGAGCTGCGGCGTGCTCCCAACACGAGCTTGTGGCGTGCTCCCAATGCGAGCTGCTTCTTGGGCGCCCATCTGCCTTGTGCTCCCAACGCGAGCTGTGGCGTGCTTCCAACCCGAGCTGTGGCGTGCTCCAATGCGAGCTGCTCGTTGGGCGCCCATCCGCCTTGTGCTTCCAACCCGAGCTGAAAACGTTAAGCCGTGACCGATCCGCGTTCTTGTCTTCCGTTGGCTTGTCTTTTTTCCGGGCGCTCACTTGGTGGGCGCGGCTTGCGGTGGCGTGCTCCCAATGCGAGCTGCTCCTTGGGCGCCACCTGCCTTTTGCTTCCAACCCGAGCTGAAAACGTTAAGCCGTGACCGATCCGCGTTCTTGTCTTCCGTTGGCTTGTCTTTTTGCCGGGCGCTCACTTGGTGGGCGCGCTTGCAGTGGCGTGCTCCCAATGCGAGCTGCTCCTTGGGCGCCCATCTGCCTTGTGCTCCAACCCGAGCTGAAAACGTTAAGCCGTGACCGATCCTCGTCCTTGTCTTCCGCTGGCTTGTCTTTTTGCCGGGCGCTCACTTGGTGGGCGCGCTTGCGGTGGCGTGCTCCCAATGCGAGCTGCTCCTTGGGCGCCCATCTGCCTTGTGCTTCCCAACCCGAGCTGTGACGTGCTCCCAATGCGAGCTGCTCCTTCGCGCCCCTCTGCCTTGTGCTTCCAAACCGAGCTGTGGCGTGCTCCCAATGCGAGCTGCTTCTTGGGCGCCCATCTCCCTTGTGCTTCCAACCCGAGCTGTGGCGTGCTTCCAACCCGAGCCGTGGCGTGCTCCCAATGCGAGCTGCGCCTTGGGCGCCCATCTGCCTTGTGCTTCCAACCCGAGCTGTGGCGTGCTTCCAACCCGAGCTGTGGCGTGCTCCCAATGCGAGCTGCTCCTTGGGCGCCCGTCTGCCTCGTGCTTCCAACCCGAGCTGAAAAACGTTAAACCGTGACCGATCCTCGTTCTTGTCGTCCGCTGGCTTGTCTTTTTGCCGGGCGCTCACTTGGTGGTGGCGTTTCGTGCGAAGGGTGGTGCGGTGAACGCGCTGCTTGTCGGGTCTACCTGAAAATTGGCCTCGGGTCATTCGTAGGGTGGTCGGCTTGCGGTGTGGTTGCCGTGTCCGCTTGGTAGCGCATGAGCAGTATTGACGGCAACGCTCATCTTGGGAAGGCACGGTGCAACACCGCAAGTGGTGCTTCTGTGGCTCCCAACGAGGGCTTGCTTCTTCGGTTGTTGGGTCCAAGATTTTCGGTTAAGTTACTTCGATGATGCCTATCACGCATTTCTCTTTCGGTGGAAGTGTCCTTTCGTGTGAAGGGTGGTGCGGTGAATGTGCTGCTTGTCGGGTCTGCTTGAAAATTGGCCTCGGGCCATTCGTAGGGCGGTCGACTTGCGGTGTGTTGCCGTGTCCGCTTGGTAGCGCATGAGCAGTATTGATGGCAACGCTCATCTTGGGAAGGCACGGTGCCAACACCGCAAGTGGTGCTTCTGTGGCTTGCTGTGGCTCCCAACGAGGGCTTGCTTCGTCGGTTGTTGGGTCCAAGATTTTCGGTTAAGTTACTTCGATGATGCCTATCACGCATTTCTCTTTCGGTGGAAGTGTCGTTTCGTGTGAAGGGTGGTGCGGTGAATGTGCTGTCTGCCGGGTCTGCTCGAAAAATGGCCTCGGGTCATTCGTAGGGCGGTCGGCTTGCAGTGTGTTGCCGTATCGCTTGGTAGCGCATGAGCAGTATTGATGGCAACGCTCATCTTGGGAAGGCACTGGCAAACGAAGCCACACCAACACCGCAAGTGGTGCTCTGGTGGCTTGCTGTGGCTCCCAACGAGGGCTTGCGTCTTTGGTCTTCTTTCGGTTGCTGGGTCCAAGCTTTTCGGTTAAGTGCCTTCGATGATGCCTATCACGCACTTCTCTGCCGGTGGAAGTGTCATTTCGTGTGAAGGGTGGTGCGGCGAATGCTTTGTCTGCCGGGTCT
>BSBM01002822.1:35000-45000 GCA_027924585.1 Larix kaempferi
ACATGTTAACTGTTATAAACAAGTAAACGAAGTTGCGAGTGTTAAGTTGAAAAGTTTCCGCAGGTTAGGCGTAGTCTGCTGGTGCGACGCTTGAGTTGGCCACGCCCTCAAGTCGTTCCCAGGCAGTGCCGCACACCACATTTGGACGCTGGTGACTAGCGAAAAAGCGTGGCTCTGACACATAGTGTCACGGCCGCGCTTTCTGCACGGCACTCACACTTGCATGGGAGCCTTGCGCTCCCGCCCAAGAGGCTGGCTTGGGCGCCCGGTCGGGCAAAGCGACGATCGGCTGCAAGGAGACTTAGCGAGGAAGGAAAGCTACCCGGAGACGGAACGATGAGTGGGGTGCGTGGACCTAGCCCGGGCGCACTCCCACCGAAGACGCCCACACAACACTTCGGCGCATGGCAAGCCCGAGAGTGGGGCGCGGCTGCACGCTGGCAAGAAACGGGGCGCACCCTTGGACCGCTGGACACACTCAAGTGTTGGAGTAGTGGCGCGTTGGCCAAGCGCCCACGCACTCCGCGGAGCAGCGCCCAAACGGACCGGCACTCGACGCAGCAAGCCAAAGCGATGGGCGGAAGGGAAGGTGGACCGGACGCCAGCGGAAGAACGAACTCGGGTTCGCAGCCAAGAAACGAGCTCGGGTTCGCATCCCAGAAATGAGCTCGGGTTGGAAGCCAAGAAAGGAGCTCGGGTTGGGAGCCACGGCAGAGAGCTCGGGTCGGGAGCCAAGGGACGACGCCCAACAAAATGGACCGAAACGCGCGGATTGCGGGGGACTTGGACCAAGACCCTTTCAAATGGCACGTCGGCGGGAGGCTGACGTGGGCGCCAAGCAAGGGTGCGCCCAGGGTGGGGCCGCACCCTCCCACACGGCACCATGTATATAGGCTTAAGGCCAAAACGAAGGAGGGGGCGTTCAAGCAAGGAATTTCGGACAAGGCAAGGAGACGCAGAGCTAGGGAGGCAGTCCAAGCTCTGTTCTCGCGCACGGTCCGTTCCAGCAGAATCCGGCTGCAGCAGGGTTGCGGAAGAGGCAGAACTTGGCAGGTTTTGCACCCGTTCCGGTTGCACAGTGAGACAGTTCGGCAGCATACGCGGGTTGCAGAAGTCGACGGTCCCATGGAGTTGGGACGCCCGAGCAGGGGGCAGCTCTGTCATTCTGTAATTTCTATATCTGTTGTAAGGCGTGTTGCTGGTTTGGCTCACGCCGGAGATCTGCCGAGTTTTAGGGCAACTCCGCTTGCCGTAAACAATTGATTATACAAACGATAAACGGGCTGGCCGGTTTGGCAACCCCAACTTATTCCCGCGTCGTGTTTTACTTGCGTATTGCACTCGCTGATAATTGGCTAAGTGTTGATGCTGTCTGTCGTAAACGTGCTTATGAGTTAAACAAGTAAACGAGTAAACTGTCAAGCCGAAAAGCTTCCGCGGGTTTAGGCGTAGTCTGCCGGTGCAACGTTTGAGCTGGTCTCACCCTCAAGACGTTCCCGGGAAGTGCCGCACACCACAGTTAGTCGCTTGAGACAAGCCAGAAATTGTGGCTGTGACACATAGCCCATGCGGCACTTCCTGGGGCGAAACCAGCCCGGCAGGCCACACCCAACCCGCGGATTGCCCACGCCTCATCTCTTTAACAGTTCCTTGCTTAGCCTTTTTTTCTTGATGTGCACTTCCTACAGTAAACGCATGCCAAACACAAGAGCAAGAGATAAATGCATAGGAGGGTGGCACTCCAAACTCGGACGTGCCTAACACCCCTTTTGCAATATTCATGGTTCAAAGAGACTTTACATATAACATCGGAGGGCTGCCACATCCCGGCACCTCATCCGTGAGCCTGCCACACTGGGCAGCTCAAGATACAACATCAACTGATGGGCAATCGGCCAGTGTCCAGGCTCTACCGCAGTAGCATCCACGGTCTGCATCCGCACTCTGTCTCTGTTGCACTCCGTCGCAAGCCTCCCGGCTTCCTATCGTCCGTCCCAGTCTGGGAAACCACTTCGGCATGCTGCCGTCCGTCTGCAGCCTTGCCTGCAACGATACCGCTGTCCTTCCGCAGCATCTGCCAACCAACTGGGCGCACTCTCTCTCGTCTAACCATGCCCAAGAGAGCCCCCACAAGACCGATGTCCGTCTGCAGTCCTGTCCGCACCGCACCGCTGTCTTCCGCAGACTAGGCTGACTGCCACACGTCTAAGTCCCGGCAGAAACTTAGACTTCGCACAGGCACCTCCCATGAGGCCAGCCGCAGGCAAAGCACCTCCACGTACTGTGGCATTCCTCCTGCGCTGCGGATCCTTACCTCGTTGCAGAGGGAACTTCTGGAACCGTGCACGAGCTGCTTTCTCCGGAAAGTGTGCCCTCCTCTGGAGCTTTCGGAGGACGGGCACGCCCTGCGTGTGCCTCAGGCCCCAACCTCGGTTGAATTGAACCGCTTGGATCGATCGAACCGGCACCGTTGTCCGCTTCACCTCTCCGTGCTCTTGGACCTTTAAATATCCACTGAGGAATTCCCGGGTTTCAAGGCCACGTATATCGGAAGTGCCCAACTCTAATAAGATCCATTGTAGCCGAAAAGAGAGTAAGGAGACCCATATCCGGACATCTAAGGGAGCTCGAACACCAATGAGAAATTTTGAAGACAAGATGGGTGTCAATGCATGCATACCCAACACAGGTAGTACTACGAGAACATCTTTGAAGGAACCTTGAACAAAATTAAGACAGGCGCCTTTTCCGCGGGCCAACCTGCTTCCTTTATTCTTGGTTGCTCCCCATCACTTGACTCATCCGCTCCCAGGTCGAGCTCCTCCTCGGGCGCACATGCGGCGGGCTCCCAAGGCGAGCTCAAAACGTTAAGCCGTGACCGATTCTTGTTCTTGTCTTCCACTTCCTTGTCTTGTTGCCGGGCGCTCACTTGGTGGGCGCGCTTGCGCTTGCCGGCGGACTCGTTTCTTTGGGCGCACGTGTGCGGGGCTCCCAAGGCGAGCTCAAAATGTTGCTGAGACGCGACCGGTTCTTGTTCTTATCTTCCGCCGCCTTCTCTTTTTGCCGGCGGACTCGTTTCTTTGGGCGCACCTCCGCCGGTCTTCCAAGTCGAGCTCCTCCTTGGGTGCAAATGTGCCGGCCTCCCAAGGCGAGCTCAAAACGTTGCTAGGACGTGACCGATTCGTGTTCTTCTCTTCCGTTGCCTTGTCTTTTTGCCGGGCGCTCACTTGGGTGGGCGTGCTTCCGTTTGCCGGCGGACTCGTTCCTTCGGGCGCACATGCGTCGGGCTCCCAAGGCGAGCTCAAAACGTTAAGACGTGACCGATGCCTGTCCTTGTCCGCCGTTGCCTTTTCTTTTTGCCGGGCGCGCTTCCCTTTTCTGGAGATGGAGTTGTTTCTTAGGGCGCACATGTGCCTGGCTCCCAAGGCGATCTCAAAACGTTGAGCCGTGACCGATTCTTGTTCTTGTCCGTCGTTGGCTTGTCTTTTTGCCGGGCGCTCACTTGGGTGGGCGCGATTCCGTTTGCCGGCGGACTCGTTTCTTTGGGCGCACATGGGCCGGGCTCCCAAGGCGAGCTCAAAACGTTAAGCCGTGACCTGTCCTTGTTCTTGTCCGCCGTTGGCCTGTCTTTTTGCCGGGCGCTCACTTGGGTGGGCGCTCTTCCGTTCGCCGCCGGACTCGTTTCCTTGGGCTCACGCGTGCCGGGCTCCTAAGGCGAGCTCAAAACGTTAAGCCGTGACCGATTCTTGTTCTTGTCCGCCGTTGCCCCGTGTCTTTGCCGGGCGATCACTTGGGTGGGCGCGCATCCGTTTGCCGGCGGACTCGTTTCTTTGGGCGCACATGTGAAGGGCTCCCAGGGCGAGCTCAAAACGTTACGCCGTGACCAATTCTTGTTCCTGTCCGCCGTTGCCTTGTCTTTTTGCCGGGCGCTCGCTTGGGTGGGCGCGCTTCCGTTTGCCGGGGGACTCGTTTCTTTGGGCGCACAGGCGACGGGCTCGCAAGGCGAGCTCAAAACGTTAAGCCCCGACCAATTCTTGTTCTTGTCCACCGTTGCCTTGTCTTGTTGCCGTGCGCTCACTTGGGTGGGCGCGCTTCCGTTTGCCGGAGACGGAGTCGTTTCTTTGGCCGCACATGTGCCGGGCTCCCAAGGCGGGCTCAAAACGTTAAGCCGTGACCAATCCTTGTTCTTGTCCGCCGTTTCCTTGTCTTTTTGCCGGGCGCTCGCTTGGGTGGGCGCGCTTCCGTGTCCCGGCGGACTCGTTTCTTTGGGCGCACATGTGAAGGGCTCCCAGGGCGAGCTCAAAACGTTAAGCCGTGACCAATTCTTGTTCTTGTCCGCCGTTTCCTTGTCTCTTTGCCGGGCGCTCACTTGGGTGGGCGCGCTTCCGTTTGCCGGGGGACTCGTTTCTTTGGGCGCGCAGGTGACGGGCTCCCAAGGCGAGCTCAAAACGTTAAGCCGTGACCAATTCTTGTTCTTGTCCGCCGTTGCCTTGTCTTGTTGCCGTGCGCTGACTTGGGTGGGCGCGCTTCCGTCTGCCGGAGATGGAGTCGTTCCTTTGGGCGCACATGTGCCGGGCTCCCAAGGCGGCCTCAAAACATTAAGCCGCGAGCAATTCTTGTTCTTGTCCGCCGTTGCCTTGTGTATTTTTGCCGGGCGCTCGCTTGGGTGGGAGCGCTTCCGTTTGCCGGCGGACTCGTTTCATTGGGCTCACATGTGCCGGGCTCCCAAGGAGAGCTCAAAATGTTAAGCCGTGGCCGATTCTTGTTCTTGTCCGTCGTTGGCCTGTGCTTTTGCCGGGCGCGCACTTGGGTGGGCACGCTTCCGTTTGCCGGCGGACTCGTTTCCTTGGGCTCACGTGTGCCGGGCTCCCGAGGCGAGCTCAAAACGTTAGGCCGTGACCAATTCTTGTTCTTGTCCGCCGTTGCCTTGTCTTGTTTCCGTGCGCTCGCTTGGGTGGGCACGCTTCCGTTTGCCGGCGGAGTCGTTTCTTTGGGCTCACGTGTGCCGGGCTCCCAAGGCGAGCTCAAAACGTTAAGCCGTGACCAATTCTTGTTCTTGTCCGCCGTTGCCTTAGCTTTTTCCCGGGCGCTCACTTGGGTGGGCGCGCTTCCGTTTGCCGGCGGACTCGTTTCTTCGGGCGGCACATGTGCCGGGCTCCCAAGGCGAGCCCAAAACGTTAAGCCGTGACCAATTCTTGTTCTTGTGCGCCGTTGCCTTGTCCTTTTGCCGGGCGCTCACTTGGGTGGGCGCGCTTCCGTTTGCCGGCGGACTCGTTTCTTCCTTGGGCGCACACGTGCCGGGCTCCCAAGGCGAGCTCAAAACGTTAAGCCGTGACCAATGCTTGTCCTTGTCTGCCGTTGCCTTGTCTTTTTTCCGGGCGCTCACTCGGGTGGGCGCGCTTCCGCTTGCCGCCGGACTCGTTTCTTTGGGCGCACATGTGCCGGGCTCCCAAGGCGAGCTCAAAACGTTAAGCCGTGACCAATTCCTGTTCTTGTCCGCCGTTGCCTTGTCTTTTTGCCGGGCGCTCACTTGGGTGGGCGCGCTTCCGTTTGCCGACGGGCTCGTTTCCTTGGGCGCACATGTGCCGGGCTCGCAAGGCGGGCTCAAAACGTTAAGCCGTGACCAATGCTTGTTCTTGTCCGCCGTTGCCTTGTCTTTTTGCCCGGCGCTCACTCGGGTGGGTGCGCTTCCGTTTGCGGGCGGACTCGTTTCTTTGGGCGCACATGTGCCGGGCTCCCAAGGGGAGCTCAAAACGTTAAGCCGTGACCAATTCTTGTTCTTCTCCGCCGTTGCCTTGTCTTTTTGCCGTGCGCTCACTTGGGTGGGCGCGCTTCCGTTTGTGGGCGGAGTCGTTTCTTTGGGCGCACATGTGTCGGGCTCCCAAGGGGAGCTCAAAACGTTAAGCCGTGACCAATTCTTGTTCTTCTCCGCCGTTCCCTTGTCTTTTTGCCGTGCGCCCACTTCGGTGGGTGCACTTCCGTTTGCCGCCGGACTCGTTCCTTCGGGCGCACATGTGCCGGGCTCCCAAGGCGAGCTCAAAACGTTAAGCCGTGACCAATCCTTGTTCTTGTCCGCCGTTGCCTTGTCTTGTTGCCGGGCGCTCACTTGGGTGGGGCCGCTTCCGTTTTCCGGCGGACTCGTTTCCTTGGGCGCACATGTGCCGGGCTCCGAAGGCGAGCTCAAAACGTTAAGCCGTGACCAATGCTTGTCCTTGTCTGCCGTTTCCTTGTCTTTTTGCCGGGCGCTCACTCGGGTGGGCGCGCTTCCGCTTGCCGCCGGACTCGTTTCTTTGGGCGCACATGTGCCGGGCTCCCAAGGCGAGCTCAAAACGTTAGGCCGTGACCAATTCCTGTTCTTGTCCGTCGTTGCCTTGTCTTTTTGCCGGGCGCTCACTTGGGTGGGCGCGCTTCTGTTTGCCGACGGGCTCGTTTCCTTGGGCGCACATGTGCCGGGCTCGCAAGGCGAGCTCAAAATGTTAAGCCGTGACCAATGCTTGTTCTTGACCGCCGTTGCCTTGTCTTTTTGCCCGGCGCTCACTTGGGTGGGTGCGCTTCCGTTTGCGGGCGGACTCGTTTCTTTGGGCGCACATGTGCCGGGCTCCCAAGGGGAGCTCAAAACGTTAAGCCGTGACCAATTCTTGTTCTTCTCCGCCGTTGCCTTGTCTTTTTGCCGTGCGCTCACTTGGGTGGGCGCGCTTCCGTTTGCGGGCGGACTCCTTTCTCTGGGCGCACATGTGTCGGGCTCCCAAGGGAAGCTCAAAACGTTAAGCCGTGACCAATTCTTGTTCTTCTCCGCCGTTCCCTTGTCTTTTTGCCGTTCGCTCACTCGGGTGGGCGCGCTTCCGTTTGCCGGCGGACTCGTTTCTTTTGGCGCACCTGTGCCGGGCTCGCAAGGCGAGCTCAAAACGTTATGCCGTGACCAATCCTCGTTCTTGTCCGCTGTTGCCTTGTCTTTTTGCCGGGCGCTCACTTGGGTGGGCGCGCTTCCGTTTGCCGGTGGACTCGTTTCTTTGGGCGCACAAGTGCCGGCCTCCCAATGCGAGCCGCTTCTTGGGCGCCCATGTGCCGTGCTTCCAACCCGAGCTCAAAACGTTAAGCCGTGACCGATCCTCTTTCTTGTCTTCCCCTGCCTTGTTCTTTTGCCGGGCGCTCCCTTGGTGGGCGCGCTTGCGTTGGCATTCGGACTCGTTTGTTCGGGCGCATTTGTGTCGTGCTCCCAATGCGAGCCGCTCCATGGGTGCCCATGGGCCGTGCTTCCAACCCGAGCTGAAAACGTTAAGCCCTGACCGATCCTCGTTCTTGTCTTCCGCCGCGTTGTATTTTTGCCGGGCGCTCACTTGGTGGGCGCGCTTGCGTTGGCATTCGGACTCGTTTCTTTGGGCGCACTTGTGCCGTGCTCCCAACGCGAGCCGCTCCTTGGGCGCCCATCTGCCGTGCTCCCAATGCGAGCTGCTCCTTGGGCGCCCATCTGCCTTGTGCTTCCAATGCGAGCTGTGGCATGCTTCCAACGCGAGCTGCGGCGTGCTCCCAATGCGAGCTGCGCCTTGTGCTTCCAACGCGAGCTGCGGCGTGCTCCCAATGCGAGCTGCGCCTTGTGCTTCCAACGCGAGCTGCGGCGTGCTCCCAATGCGAGCTGCGCCTTGTGCTTCCAACGCGAGCTGCGGCGTGCTCCCAATGCGAGCTGCGCCTTGTGCTTCCAACGCGAGCTGCGGCGTGCTCCCAACACGAGCTTGTGGCGTGCTCCCAATGCGAGCTGCTTCTTGGGCGCCCATCTGCCTTGTGCTCCCAACGCGAGCTGTGGCGTGCTTCCAACCCGAGCTGTGGCGTGCTCCCAATGCGAGCTGCTCGTTGGGCGCCCATCCGCCTTGTGCTTCCAACCCGAGCTGAAAACGTTAAGCCGTGACCGATCCGCGTTCTTGTCTTCCGTTGGCTTGTCTTTTTTCCGGGCGCTCACTTGGTGGGCGCGCTTGCGGTGGCGTGCTCCCAATGCGAGCTGCTCCTTGGGCGCCCACCTGCCTTTTGCTTCCAACCCGAGCTGAAAACGTTAAGCCGTGACCGATCCGCGTTCTTGTCTTCCGTTGGCTTGTCTTTTTGCCGGGCGCTCACTTGGTGGGCGCGCTTGCAGTGGCGTGCTCCCAATGCGAGCTGCTCCTTGGGCGCCCATCTGCCTTGTGCTCCCAACCCGAGCTGAAAACGTTAAGCCGTGACCGATCCTCGTCCTTGTCTTCCGCTGGCTTGTCTTTTTGCCGGGCGCTCACTTGGTGGGCGCGCTTGCGGTGGCGTGCTCCCAATGCGAGCTGCTCCTTGGGCGCCCATCTGCCTTGTGCTTCCAACCCGAGCTGTGACGTGCTCCCAATGCGAGCTGCTCCTTCGGCGCCCCTCTGCCTTGTGCTTCCAAACCGAGCTGTGGCGTGCTCCCAATGCGAGCTGCTTCTTGGGCGCCCATCTCCCTTGTGCTTCCAACCCGAGCTGTGGCGTGCTTCCAACCCGAGCCGTGGCGTGCTCCCAATGCGAGCTGCGCCTTGGGCGCCCATCTGCCTTGTGCTTCCAACCCGAGCTGTGGCGTGCTTCCAACCCGAGCTGTGGCGTGCTCCCAATGCGAGCTGCTCCTTGGGCGCCCGTCTGCCTCGTGCTTCCAACCCGAGCTGAAAAACGTTAAACCGTGACCGATCCTCGTTCTTGTCGTCCGCTGGCTTGTCTTTTTGCCGGGCGCTCACTTGGTGGGTGCGTTTCGTGCGAAGGGTGGTGCGGTGAACGCGCTGCTTGTCGGGTCTACCTGAAAATTGGCCTCGGGTCATTCGTAGGGTGGTCGGCTTGCGGTGTGTTGCCGTGTCCGCTTGGTAGCGCATGAGCAGTATTGACGGCAACGCTCATCTTGGGAAGGCACGGTGCAACACCGCAAGTGGTGCTTCTGTGGCTCCCAACGAGGGCTTGCTTCTTCGGTTGTTGGGTCCAAGATTTTCGGTTAAGTTACTTCGATGATGCCTATCACGCATTTCTCTTTCGGTGGAAGTGTCCTTTCGTGTGAAGGGTGGTGCGGTGAATGTGCTGCTTGTCGGGTCTGCTTGAAAATTGGCCTCGGGCCATTCGTAGGGCGGTCGACTTGCGGTGTGTTGCCGTGTCCGCTTGGTAGCGCATGAGCAGTATTGATGGCAACGCTCATCTTGGGAAGGCACGGTGCCAACACCGCAAGTGGTGCTTCTGTGGCTTGCTGTGGCTCCCAACGAGGGCTTGCTTCGTCGGTTGTTGGGTCCAAGATTTTCGGTTAAGTTACTTCGATGATGCCTATCACGCATTTCTCTTTCGGTGGAAGTGTCGTTTCGTGTGAAGGGTGGTGCGGTGAATGTGCTGTCTGCCGGGTCTGCTCGAAAAATGGCCTCGGGTCATTCGTAGGGCGGTCGGCTTGCAGTGTGTTGCCGTATCCGCTTGGTAGCGCATGAGCAGTATTGATGGCAACGCTCATCTTGGGAAGGCACTGGCAAACGAAGCCACACCAACACCGCAAGTGGTGCTCTGGTGGCTTGCTGTGGCTCCCAACGAGGGCTTGCGTCTTTGGTCTTCTTTCGGTTGCTGGGTCCAAGCTTTTCGGTTAAGTGCCTTCGATGATGCCTATCACGCACTTCTCTGCCGGTGGAAGTGTCATTTCGTGTGAAGGGTGGTGCGGCGAATGCTTTGTCTGCCGGGTCTGCCTGAAAATTGGCCTTGGGTCATTCGTAGGGCGGTCGGCTTGCAGTGTGTTGCCGTCTCTGCTTGGTAGCGCATGAGCAGTATGTCTGTTACGTGACTTCGACGACGCCTATCGTGCACTTCTCCATCGGTGGAAGTGTCATTTCGTGTGAAGGGCGGTGCGGTGAATGCGTCGCATGCCGGGTCTGCCTGAAAACTGGCCTCGGGTCATTTGTAGGGCGGTCGGCTTGCGGTGTGTTGCCGTCTCCGCTTGGTAGCGCATGAGCAGTGTTGAGGGCGATGCTCGTCCCGGGATGGCACGGCAGAACAGACC
>BSBM01002822.1:57500-67500 GCA_027924585.1 Larix kaempferi
GGCGCACCCTTGGACCGCTGGACACACTCAAGTGTTGGAGTAGTGGCGCGTTGGCCAAGCGCCCACGCACTCCGCGGAGCAGCGCCCAAACGGACCGGCACTCGACGCAGCAAGCCAAAGCGATGGGCGGAAGGGAAGGTGGACCGGACGCCAGCGGAAGAACGAACTCGGGTTCGCAGCCAAGAAACGAGCTCGGGTTCGCATCCCAGAAATGAGCTCGGGTTGGAAGCCAAGAAAGGAGCTCGGGTTGGGAGCCACGGCAGAGAGCTCGGGTCGGGAGCCAAGGGACGACGCCCAACAAAATGGACCGAAACGCGCGGATTGCGGGGGACTTGGACCAAGACCCTTTCAAATGGCACGTCGGCGGGAGGCTGACGTGGGCGCCAAGCAAGGGTGCGCCCAGGGTGGGGCCGCACCCTCCCACACGGCACCATGTATATAGGCTTAAGGCCAAAACGAAGGAGGGGGCGTTCAAGCAAGGAATTTCGGACAAGGCAAGGAGACGCAGAGCTAGGGAGGCAGTCCAAGCTCTGTTCTCGCGCACGGTCCGTTCCAGCAGAATCCGGCTGCAGCAGGGTTGCGGAAGAGGCAGAACTTGGCAGGTTTTGCACCCGTTCCGGTTGCACAGTGAGACAGTTCGGCAGCATACGCGGGTTGCAGAAGTCGACGGTCCCATGGAGTTGGGACGCCCGAGCAGGGGGCAGCTCTGTCATTCTGTAATTTCTATATCTGTTGTAAGGCGTGTTGCTGGTTTGGCTCACGCCGGAGATCTGCCGAGTTTTAGGGCAACTCCGCTTGCCGTAAACAATTGATTATACAAACGATAAACGGGCTGGCCGGTTTGGCAACCCCAACTTATTCCCGCGTCGTGTTTTACTTGCGTATTGCACTCGCTGATAATTGGCTAAGTGTTGATGCTGTCTGTCGTAAACGTGCTTATGAGTTAAACAAGTAAACGAGTAAACTGTCAAGCCGAAAAGCTTCCGCGGGTTTAGGCGTAGTCTGCCGGTGCAACGTTTGAGCTGGTCTCACCCTCAAGACGTTCCCGGGAAGTGCCGCACACCACAGTTAGTCGCTTGAGACAAGCCAGAAATTGTGGCTGTGACACATAGCCCATGCGGCACTTCCTGGGGCGAAACCAGCCCGGCAGGCCACACCCAACCCGCGGATTGCCCACAGCCTCATCTCTTTAACAGTTCCTTGCTTAGCCTTTTTTTCTTGATGTGCACTTCCTACAGTAAACGCATGCCAAACACAAGAGCAAGAGATAAATGCATAGGAGGGTGGCACTCCAAACTCGGACGTGCCTAACACCCCTTTTGCAATATTCATGGTTCAAAGAGACTTTACATATAACATCGGAGGGCTGCCACATCCCGGCACCTCATCCGTGAGCCTGCCACACTGGGCAGCTCAAGATACAACATCAACTGATGGGCAATCGGCCAGTGTCCAGGCTCTACCGCAGTAGCATCCACGGTCTGCATCCGCACTCTGTCTCTGTTGCACTCCGTCGCAAGCCTCCCGGCTTCCTATCGTCCGTCCCAGTCTGGGAAACCACTTCGGCATGCTGCCGTCCGTCTGCAGCCTTGCCTGCAACGATACCGCTGTCCTTCCGCAGCATCTGCCAACCAACTGGGCGCACTCTCTCTCGTCTAACCATGCCCAAGAGAGCCCCCACAAGACCGATGTCCGTCTGCAGTCCTGTCCGCACCGCACCGCTGTCTTCCGCAGACTAGGCTGACTGCCACACGTCTAAGTCCCGGCAGAAACTTAGACTTCGCACAGGCACCTCCCATGAGGCCAGCCGCAGGCAAAGCACCTCCACGTACTGTGGCATTCCTCCTGCGCTGCGGATCCTTACCTCGTTGCAGAGGGAACTTCTGGAACCGTGCACGAGCTGCTTTCTCCGGAAAGTGTGCCCTCCTCTGGAGCTTTCGGAGGACGGGCACGCCCTGCGTGTGCCTCAGGCCCCAACCTCGGTTGAATTGAACCGCTTGGATCGATCGAACCGGCACCGTTGTCCGCTTCACCTCTCCGTGCTCTTGGACCTTTAAATATCCACTGAGGAATTCCCGGGTTTCAAGGCCACGTATATCGGAAGTGCCCAACTCTAATAAGATCCATTGTAGCCGAAAAGAGAGTAAGGAGACCCATATCCGGACATCTAAGGGAGCTCGAACACCAATGAGAAATTTTGAAGACAAGATGGGTGTCAATGCATGCATACCCAACACAGGTAGTACTACGAGAACATCTTTGAAGGAACCTTGAACAAAATTAAGACAGGCGCCTTTTCCGCGGGCCAACCTGCTTCCTTTATTCTTGGTTGCTCCCCATCACTTGACTCATCCGCTCCCAGGTCGAGCTCCTCCTCGGGCGCACATGCGGCGGGCTCCCAAGGCGAGCTCAAAACGTTAAGCCGTGACCGATTCTTGTTCTTGTCTTCCACTTCCTTGTCTTGTTGCCGGGCGCTCACTTGGTGGGCGCGCTTGCGCTTGCCGGCGGACTCGTTTCTTTGGGCGCACGTGTGCGGGGCTCCCAAGGCGAGCTCAAAATGTTGCTGAGACGCGACCGGTTCTTGTTCTTATCTTCCGCCGCCTTCTCTTTTTGCCGGCGGACTCGTTTCTTTGGGCGCACCTCCGCCGGTCTTCCAAGTCGAGCTCCTCCTTGGGTGCAAATGTGCCGGCCTCCCAAGGCGAGCTCAAAACGTTGCTAGGACGTGACCGATTCGTGTTCTTCTCTTCCGTTGCCTTGTCTTTTTGCCGGGCGCTCACTTGGGTGGGCGTGCTTCCGTTTGCCGGCGGACTCGTTCCTTCGGGCGCACATGCGTCGGGCTCCCAAGGCGAGCTCAAAACGTTAAGACGTGACCGATGCCTGTCCTTGTCCGCCGTTGCCTTTTCTTTTTGCCGGGCGCGCTTCCCTTTTCTGGAGATGGAGTTGTTTCTTAGGGCGCACATGTGCCTGGCTCCCAAGGCGATCTCAAAACGTTGAGCCGTGACCGATTCTTGTTCTTGTCCGTCGTTGGCTTGTCTTTTTGCCGGGCGCTCACTTGGGTGGGCGCGATTCCGTTTGCCGGCGGACTCGTTTCTTTGGGCGCACATGGGCCGGGCTCCCAAGGCGAGCTCAAAACGTTAAGCCGTGACCTGTCCTTGTTCTTGTCCGCCGTTGGCCTGTCTTTTTGCCGGGCGCTCACTTGGGTGGGCGCTCTTCCGTTCGCCGCCGGACTCGTTTCCTTGGGCTCACGCGTGCCAGGCTCCTAAGGCGAGCTCAAAACGTTAAGCCGTGACCGATTCTTGTTCTTGTCCGCCGTTGCCCCGTGTCTTTGCCGGGCGATCACTTGGGTGGGCGCGCATCCGTTTGCCGGCGGACTCGTTTCTTTGGGCGCACATGTGAAGGGCTCCCAGGGCGAGCTCAAAACGTTACGCCGTGACCAATTCTTGTTCCTGTCCGCCGTTGCCTTGTCTTTTTGCCGGGCGCTCGCTTGGGTGGGCGCGCTTCCGTTTGCCGGGGGACTCGTTTCTTTGGGCGCACAGGCGACGGGCTCGCAAGGCGAGCTCAAAACGTTAAGCCCCGACCAATTCTTGTTCTTGTCCACCGTTGCCTTGTCTTGTTGCCGTGCGCTCACTTGGGTGGGCGCGCTTCCGTTTGCCGGAGACGGAGTCGTTTCTTTGGCCGCACATGTGCCGGGCTCCCAAGGCGGGCTCAAAACGTTAAGCCGTGACCAATCCTTGTTCTTGTCCGCCGTTTCCTTGTCTTTTTGCCGGGCGCTCGCTTGGGTGGGCGCGCTTCCGTGTCCCGGCGGACTCGTTTCTTTGGGCGCACATGTGAAGGGCTCCCAGGGCGAGCTCAAAACGTTAAGCCGTGACCAATTCTTGTTCTTGTCCGCCGTTTCCTTGTCTCTTTGCCGGGCGCTCACTTGGGTGGGCGCGCTTCCGTTTGCCGGGGGACTCGTTTCTTTGGGCGCGCAGGTGACGGGCTCCCAAGGCGAGCTCAAAACGTTAAGCCGTGACCAATTCTTGTTCTTGTCCGCCGTTGCCTTGTCTTGTTGCCGTGCGCTGACTTGGGTGGGCGCGCTTCCGTCTGCCGGAGATGGAGTCGTTCCTTTGGGCGCACATGTGCCGGGCTCCCAAGGCGGCCTCAAAACATTAAGCCGCGAGCAATTCTTGTTCTTGTCCGCCGTTGCCTTGTGTATTTTTGCCGGGCGCTCGCTTGGGTGGGAGCGCTTCCGTTTGCCGGCGGACTCGTTTCATTGGGCTCACATGTGCCGGGCTCCCAAGGAGAGCTCAAAATGTTAAGCCGTGGCCGATTCTTGTTCTTGTCCGTCGTTGGCCTGTGCTTTTGCCGGGCGCGCACTTGGGTGGGCACGCTTCCGTTTGCCGGCGGACTCGTTTCCTTGGGCTCACGTGTGCCGGGCTCCCGAGGCGAGCTCAAAACGTTAGGCCGTGACCAATTCTTGTTCTTGTCCGCCGTTGCCTTGTCTTGTTTCCGTGCGCTCGCTTGGGTGGGCACGCTTCCGTTTGCCGGCGGAGTCGTTTCTTTGGGCTCACGTGTGCCGGGCTCCCAAGGCGAGCTCAAAACGTTAAGCCGTGACCAATTCTTGTTCTTGTCCGCCGTTGCCTTAGCTTTTTCCCGGGCGCTCACTTGGGTGGGCGCGCTTCCGTTTGCCGGCGGACTCGTTTCTTCGGGCGGCACATGTGCCGGGCTCCCAAGGCGAGCCCAAAACGTTAAGCCGTGACCAATTCTTGTTCTTGTGCGCCGTTGCCTTGTCCTTTTGCCGGGCGCTCACTTGGGTGGGCGCGCTTCCGTTTGCCGGCGGACTCGTTTCTTCCTTGGGCGCACACGTGCCGGGCTCCCAAGGCGAGCTCAAAACGTTAAGCCGTGACCAATGCTTGTCCTTGTCTGCCGTTGCCTTGTCTTTTTTCCGGGCGCTCACTCGGGTGGGCGCGCTTCCGCTTGCCGCCGGACTCGTTTCTTTGGGCGCACATGTGCCGGGCTCCCAAGGCGAGCTCAAAACGTTAAGCCGTGACCAATTCCTGTTCTTGTCCGCCGTTGCCTTGTCTTTTTGCCGGGCGCTCACTTGGGTGGGCGCGCTTCCGTTTGCCGACGGGCTCGTTTCCTTGGGCGCACATGTGCCGGGCTCGCAAGGCGGGCTCAAAACGTTAAGCCGTGACCAATGCTTGTTCTTGTCCGCCGTTGCCTTGTCTTTTTGCCCGGCGCTCACTCGGGTGGGTGCGCTTCCGTTTGCGGGCGGACTCGTTTCTTTGGGCGCACATGTGCCGGGCTCCCAAGGGGAGCTCAAAACGTTAAGCCGTGACCAATTCTTGTTCTTCTCCGCCGTTGCCTTGTCTTTTTGCCGTGCGCTCACTTGGGTGGGCGCGCTTCCGTTTGCGGGCGGAGTCGTTTCTTTGGGCGCACATGTGTCGGGCTCCCAAGGGGAGCTCAAAACGTTAAGCCGTGACCAATTCTTGTTCTTCTCCGCCGTTCCCTTGTCTTTTTGCCGTGCGCCCACTTCGGTGGGTGCACTTCCGTTTGCCGCCGGACTCGTTCCTTCGGGCGCACATGTGCCGGGCTCCCAAGGCGAGCTCAAAACGTTAAGCCGTGACCAATCCTTGTTCTTGTCCGCCGTTGCCTTGTCTTGTTGCCGGGCGCTCACTTGGGTGGGGCCGCTTCCGTTTTCCGGCGGACTCGTTTCCTTGGGCGCACATGTGCCGGGCTCCGAAGGCGAGCTCAAAACGTTAAGCCGTGACCAATGCTTGTCCTTGTCTGCCGTTTCCTTGTCTTTTTGCCGGGCGCTCACTCGGGTGGGCGCGCTTCCGCTTGCCGCCGGACTCGTTTCTTTGGGCGCACATGTGCCGGGCTCCCAAGGCGAGCTCAAAACGTTAGGCCGTGACCAATTCCTGTTCTTGTCCGTCGTTGCCTTGTCTTTTTGCCGGGCGCTCACTTGGGTGGGCGCGCTTCTGTTTGCCGACGGGCTCGTTTCCTTGGGCGCACATGTGCCGGGCTCGCAAGGCGAGCTCAAAATGTTAAGCCGTGACCAATGCTTGTTCTTGACCGCCGTTGCCTTGTCTTTTTGCCCGGCGCTCACTTGGGTGGGTGCGCTTCCGTTTGCGGGCGGACTCGTTTCTTTGGGCGCACATGTGCCGGGCTCCCAAGGGGAGCTCAAAACGTTAAGCCGTGACCAATTCTTGTTCTTCTCCGCCGTTGCCTTGTCTTTTTGCCGTGCGCTCACTTGGGTGGGCGCGCTTCCGTTTGCGGGCGGACTCCTTTCTCTGGGCGCACATGTGTCGGGCTCCCAAGGGAAGCTCAAAACGTTAAGCCGTGACCAATTCTTGTTCTTCTCCGCCGTTCCCTTGTCTTTTTGCCGTTCGCTCACTCGGGTGGGCGCGCTTCCGTTTGCCGGCGGACTCGTTTCTTTTGGCGCACCTGTGCCGGGCTCGCAAGGCGAGCTCAAAACGTTATGCCGTGACCAATCCTCGTTCTTGTCCGCTGTTGCCTTGTCTTTTTGCCGGGCGCTCACTTGGGTGGGCGCGCTTCCGTTTGCCGGTGGACTCGTTTCTTTGGGCGCACAAGTGCCGGCCTCCCAATGCGAGCCGCTTCTTGGGCGCCCATGTGCCGTGCTTCCAACCCGAGCTCAAAACGTTAAGCCGTGACCGATCCTCTTTCTTGTCTTCCCCTGCCTTGTTCTTTTGCCGGGCGCTCCCTTGGTGGGCGCGCTTGCGTTGGCATTCGGACTCGTTTGTTCGGGCGCATTTGTGTCGTGCTCCCAATGCGAGCCGCTCCATGGGTGCCCATGGGCCGTGCTTCCAACCCGAGCTGAAAACGTTAAGCCCTGACCGATCCTCGTTCTTGTCTTCCGCCGCGTTGTATTTTTGCCGGGCGCTCACTTGGTGGGCGCGCTTGCGTTGGCATTCGGACTCGTTTCTTTGGGCGCACTTGTGCCGTGCTCCCAACGCGAGCCGCTCCTTGGGCGCCCATCTGCCGTGCTCCCAATGCGAGCTGCTCCTTGGGCGCCCATCTGCCTTGTGCTTCCAATGCGAGCTGTGGCATGCTTCCAACGCGAGCTGCGGCGTGCTCCCAATGCGAGCTGCGCCTTGTGCTTCCAACGCGAGCTGCGGCGTGCTCCCAATGCGAGCTGCGCCTTGTGCTTCCAACGCGAGCTGCGGCGTGCTCCCAATGCGAGCTGCGCCTTGTGCTTCCAACGCGAGCTGCGGCGTGCTCCCAATGCGAGCTGCGCCTTGTGCTTCCAACGCGAGCTGCGGCGTGCTCCCAACACGAGCTTGTGGCGTGCTCCCAATGCGAGCTGCTTCTTGGGCGCCCATCTGCCTTGTGCTCCCAACGCGAGCTGTGGCGTGCTTCCAACCCGAGCTGTGGCGTGCTCCCAATGCGAGCTGCTCGTTGGGCGCCCATCCGCCTTGTGCTTCCAACCCGAGCTGAAAACGTTAAGCCGTGACCGATCCGCGTTCTTGTCTTCCGTTGGCTTGTCTTTTTTCCGGGCGCTCACTTGGTGGGCGCGCTTGCGGTGGCGTGCTCCCAATGCGAGCTGCTCCTTGGGCGCCCACCTGCCTTTTGCTTCCAACCCGAGCTGAAAACGTTAAGCCGTGACCGATCCGCGTTCTTGTCTTCCGTTGGCTTGTCTTTTTGCCGGGCGCTCACTTGGTGGGCGCGCTTGCAGTGGCGTGCTCCCAATGCGAGCTGCTCCTTGGGCGCCCATCTGCCTTGTGCTCCCAACCCGAGCTGAAAACGTTAAGCCGTGACCGATCCTCGTCCTTGTCTTCCGCTGGCTTGTCTTTTTGCCGGGCGCTCACTTGGTGGGCGCGCTTGCGGTGGCGTGCTCCCAATGCGAGCTGCTCCTTGGGCGCCCATCTGCCTTGTGCTTCCAACCCGAGCTGTGACGTGCTCCCAATGCGAGCTGCTCCTTCGGCGCCCCTCTGCCTTGTGCTTCCAAACCGAGCTGTGGCGTGCTCCCAATGCGAGCTGCTTCTTGGGCGCCCATCTCCCTTGTGCTTCCAACCCGAGCTGTGGCGTGCTTCCAACCCGAGCCGTGGCGTGCTCCCAATGCGAGCTGCGCCTTGGGCGCCCATCTGCCTTGTGCTTCCAACCCGAGCTGTGGCGTGCTTCCAACCCGAGCTGTGGCGTGCTCCCAATGCGAGCTGCTCCTTGGGCGCCCGTCTGCCTCGTGCTTCCAACCCGAGCTGAAAAACGTTAAACCGTGACCGATCCTCGTTCTTGTCGTCCGCTGGCTTGTCTTTTTGCCGGGCGCTCACTTGGTGGGTGCGTTTCGTGCGAAGGGTGGTGCGGTGAACGCGCTGCTTGTCGGGTCTACCTGAAAATTGGCCTCGGGTCATTCGTAGGGTGGTCGGCTTGCGGTGTGTTGCCGTGTCCGCTTGGTAGCGCATGAGCAGTATTGACGGCAACGCTCATCTTGGGAAGGCACGGTGCAACACCGCAAGTGGTGCTTCTGTGGCTCCCAACGAGGGCTTGCTTCTTCGGTTGTTGGGTCCAAGATTTTCGGTTAAGTTACTTCGATGATGCCTATCACGCATTTCTCTTTCGGTGGAAGTGTCCTTTCGTGTGAAGGGTGGTGCGGTGAATGTGCTGCTTGTCGGGTCTGCTTGAAAATTGGCCTCGGGCCATTCGTAGGGCGGTCGACTTGCGGTGTGTTGCCGTGTCCGCTTGGTAGCGCATGAGCAGTATTGATGGCAACGCTCATCTTGGGAAGGCACGGTGCCAACACCGCAAGTGGTGCTTCTGTGGCTTGCTGTGGCTCCCAACGAGGGCTTGCTTCGTCGGTTGTTGGGTCCAAGATTTTCGGTTAAGTTACTTCGATGATGCCTATCACGCATTTCTCTTTCGGTGGAAGTGTCGTTTCGTGTGAAGGGTGGTGCGGTGAATGTGCTGTCTGCCGGGTCTGCTCGAAAAATGGCCTCGGGTCATTCGTAGGGCGGTCGGCTTGCAGTGTGTTGCCGTATCCGCTTGGTAGCGCATGAGCAGTATTGATGGCAACGCTCATCTTGGGAAGGCACTGGCAAACGAAGCCACACCAACACCGCAAGTGGTGCTCTGGTGGCTTGCTGTGGCTCCCAACGAGGGCTTGCGTCTTTGGTCTTCTTTCGGTTGCTGGGTCCAAGCTTTTCGGTTAAGTGCCTTCGATGATGCCTATCACGCACTTCTCTGCCGGTGGAAGTGTCATTTCGTGTGAAGGGTGGTGCGGCGAATGCTTTGTCTGCCGGGTCTGCCTGAAAATTGGCCTTGGGTCATTCGTAGGGCGGTCGGCTTGCAGTGTGTTGCCGTCTCTGCTTGGTAGCGCATGAGCAGTATGTCTGTTACGTGACTTCGACGACGCCTATCGTGCACTTCTCCATCGGTGGAAGTGTCATTTCGTGTGAAGGGCGGTGCGGTGAATGCGTCGCATGCCGGGTCTGCCTGAAAACTGGCCTCGGGTCATTTGTAGGGCGGTCGGCTTGCGGTGTGTTGCCGTCTCCGCTTGGTAGCGCATGAGCAGTGTTGAGGGCGATGCTCGTCCCGGGATGGCACGGCAGAACAGACCTCATTTCCTCCCAAGCGGTGGTGTTTTGGGGCATTTTGTCTTCTCCCGACAAGGGCTTGCATCTTTGCCTTCTCTCGGATTACTTGTCCCTCCCGGTTGCCGGATCCAAGTGTCCAAGATGTTGCCTTCCATGCACTTCCCCGCCGATGGAAGTGTCATTTCGTGCGATGGTTGGTGCGGCTCCACTTGATAGCGCATGAGCCTTAACGTCGGCAATGCTCCCCCTTGGGAAGGCATGGGTAAACAAAAACCCATTTCAACCGCAAGTGTGGCTTGTTGCACGTTTGGTCTCCTTTCGCGTATCTTTGTCCCTCCCGGTTGTCGGTTAAATTAACTACGGCGGTGTTTCCTATCATGCACTTCTCCACTGGTGGAAGTGTCATTTCCGTGCGAAGGGTGGTGCGGTGAGTGCGTTGTTTGTCGGGTCTGCTTGAAAATTGGCCTTGGGCC
>BSBM01002822.1:77500-90000 GCA_027924585.1 Larix kaempferi
GGTTTCCCGGCGCGCGGCGCGGGGGAAAAAAAATTTGGCTAAGTCGCGGAGGAAGTTGGGGTTTCCCGGCGCGCGCGCGGGGGAAAAAAAATTTGGCTAAGTCGCGGAGGAAGTTGGGGTTTCCCGGCGCGCGCGCGGGGGAAAAAAAATTTGGCTAAGTCGCGGAGGAAGTTGGGTTTTCCCGTCGCGCGCCGCGGGGAAAAAAAAGTTTGTCTAAGTCGGGAGGAAGTTGGGGTTTCCCGTCGCGCGCGCGGGGAAAAAAAAGTTTGTCGAAGTCGCGGAGGAAGTTGGGGTTTCCCGGCGCGCGCGCGGGGGAAAAAAAAAGTTTGTCGAAGTCGCGGAGGAAGTTGGGGTTTCCCGGCGCGCGCGCGGGGAAAAAAAAATTTGGCGAAGTCGCGGAGGAAGTTGGGGTTTCCCGGCGCGCGCGCGGGAAAAAAAAAATTTGGCGAAGTCGCGGAGGAAGTTGGGGTTTCCCGGCGCGCGCGCGGGAAAAAAAAAATTTGCTAAGTCGCGGAGGAAGTTGGGGTTTCCCGGCGCACGCGCGGGAAAAAAAAAATTTGGCTAAGTCACGGAGGAAGTTGGGGTTTCCCGGCGCACGCCGCGGGGAAAAAAAAACGGGGCTAAGTCGCGGGGAAGGTTACGGTTTCCCGGCGCGCACCGCGGGGAAAGTTGGGGTTTCCCGGCGCACACCGCGGGGAAGGTTACGGTTTCCCGGCGCGCACCGCGGGGAAAGTTGGGGTTTCCCGGCGCACACCGCGGGGAAAAAAAACGGGGCTAAGTCGCGGGGAAAGTTGGGGTTTCCCGGCACACGCCGCGGGGGAAAAAATATTGGGCTAAGTCGCGGTTTCCCGGCGCGCGCCGCGGGGAAAAAAAAGGGGCCAAGTCGCGGGGAAAGATGGGGTTTCCCGGCGCATGCTCGGGATGGGAACCGATCGCGAAGTCGGGACGGACCGAAGACGCGCAGGCTGCGGAAGTGGAACGAAGGCGCCGGCTTGCGGAATACTTGGACCGATGACGCGCGGATCGCGGACCGGAGGCCGTTTGATGGTACGTCGGTGCGGAGTTGACGTGGGTGCCAAGCAAGGGTGCGCCCAAGGTGGGGTCGCACCCTCCCGCACGGCATCATATAAAAAGGCTAAGGCGAGAAGCCAAGAAGGTAGCTGCAACTAAGTTGGAAATTCGGGTAAGGGGGAAGTTCGGAGCTAGGGAGGCTATCCGACCTCTGTCCGTCCGCACGGTCTCTTCCGGCGAAGTCCGGCCGCAGCAAGGTGCTGCTACAGCGCAGAATTTGGCAGGTTCGCACACAGTGCGGTTGCACAGTGAGACATTTCCGCGGCAGCAGCAAGGGTTTGCAGCAGCGGGCAGTTTCAGGAGTTAGACGCATGTTGGAAGGGTTAACTCTCTCTTTTGTATTTTGTATGTCTATTGTAAGGCGTGCTGCTTGTTGGGCACACGCCGGAGCTCTGCTAGGGAAACTCCACCTGTTGTAAACGATTGATTATACAAAGCTTAAGGGTTGATGGTTTGGAAACCCCAGCTTATACTTGCGTGTGCTATTTACTCGATGTTCATGCATACGTAAAATTGGCTAAGTGTGGATGCGGTAGGAACATGTTAACTGTTATAAACAAGTAAACGAAGTTGCGAGTGTTAAGTTGAAAAGTTTCCGCAGGTTAGGCGTAGTCTGCTGGTGCGACGCTTGAGTTGGCCACGCCCTCAAGTCGTTCCCAGGCAGTGCCGCACACCACATTTGGACGCTGGTGACTAGCGAAAAAGCGTGGCTCTGACACATAGTGTCACGGCCGCGCTTTCTGCACGGCACTCACACTTGCATGGGAGCCTTGCGCTCCCGCCCAAGAGGCTGGCTTGGGCGCCCGGTCGGGCTAAAGCGACGATCGGCTGCAAGGAGACTTAGCGAGGAAGGAAAGCTACCCGGAGACGGAACGATGAGTGGGGTGCGTGGACCTAGCCCGGGCGCACTCCCACCGGAAGACGCCCACACAACACTTCGGCGCATGGCAAGCCCGAGAGTGGGGCGCGGCTGCACGCTGGCAAGAAACGGGGCGCACCCTTGGACCGCTGGACACACTCAAGTGTTGGAGTAGTGGCGCGTTGGCCAAGCGCCCACGCACTCCGCGGAGCAGCGCCCAAACGGACCGGCACTCGACGCAGCAAGCCAAAGCGATGGGCGGAAGGGAAGGTGGACCGGACGCCAGCGGAAGAACGAACTCGGGTTCGCAGCCAAGAAACGAGCTCGGGTTCGCATCCCAGAAATGAGCTCGGGTTGGAAGCCAAGAAAGGAGCTCGGGTTGGGAGCCACGGCAGAGAGCTCGGGTCGGGAGCCAAGGGACGACGCCCAACAAAATGGACCGAAACGCGCGGATTGCGGGGGACTTGGACCAAGACCCTTTCAAATGGCACGTCGGCGGGAGGCTGACGTGGGCGCCAAGCAAGGGTGCGCCCAGGGTGGGGCCGCACCCTCCCACACGGCACCATGTATATAGGCTTAAGGCCAAAACGAAGGAGGGGGCGTTCAAGCAAGGAATTTCGGACAAGGCAAGGAGACGCAGAGCTAGGGAGGCAGTCCAAGCTCTGTTCTCGCGCACGGTCCGTTCCAGCAGAATCCGGCTGCAGCAGGGTTGCGGAAGAGGCAGAACTTGGCAGGTTTTGCACCCGTTCCGGTTGCACAGTGAGACAGTTCGGCAGCATACGCGGGTTGCAGAAGTCGACGGTCCCATGGAGTTGGGACGCTCGAGCAGGGGGCAGCTCTGTCATTCTGTAATTTCTATATCTGTGTAAGGCGTGTTGCTGGTTTGGCTCACGCCGGAGATCTGCCGAGTTTTAGGGCAACTCCGCTTGCCGTAAACAATTGATTATACAAACGATAAACGGGCTGGCCGGTTTGGCAACCCCAACTTATTCCCGCGTCGTGTTTTACTTGCGTATTGCACTCGCTGATAATTGGCTAAGTGTTGATGCTGTCTGTCGTAAACGTGCTTATGAGTTAAACAAGTAAACGAGTAAACTGTCAAGCCGAAAAGCTTCCGCGGGTTTAGGCGTAGTCTGCCGGTGCAACGTTTGAGCTGGTCTCACCCTCAAGACGTTCCCGGGAAGTGCCGCACACCACAGATAGTCGCTTGAGACAAGCAGAAATTGTGGCTGTGACACATAGCCCATGCGGCACTTCCTGGGGCGAAACCAGCCCGGCAGGCCACACCCAACCCGCGGATTGCCCACGCCTCATCTCTTTAACAGTTCCTTGCTTAGCCTTTTTTTCTTGATGTGCACTTCCTACAGTAAACGCATGCCAAACACAAGAGCAAGAGATAAATGCATAGGAGGGTGGCACTCCAAACTCGGACGTGCCTAACACCCCTTTTGCAATATTCATGGTTCAAAGAGACTTTACATATAACATCGGAGGGCTGCCACATCCCGGCACCTCATCCGTGAGCCTGCCACACTGGGCAGCTCAAGATACAACATCAACTGATGGGCAATCGGCCAGTGTCCAGGCTCTACCGCAGTAGCATCCACGGTCTGCATCCGCACTCTGTCTCTGTTGCACTCCGTCGCAAGCCTCCCGGCTTCCTATCGTCCGTCCCAGTCTGGGAAACCACTTCGGCATGCTGCCGTCCGTCTGCAGCCTTGCCTGCAACGATACCGCTGTCCTCCGCAGCATCTGCCAACCAACTGGGCGCACTCTCTCTCGTCTAACCATGCCCAAGAGAGCCCCCACAAGACCGATGTCCGTCTGCAGTCCTGTCCGCACCGCACCGCTGTCTTCCGCAGACTAGGCTGACTGCCACACGTCTAAGGTCCCGGCAGAAACTTAGACTTCGCACAGGCACCTCCCATGAGGCCAGCCGCAGGCAAAGCACCTCCACGTACTGTGGCATTCCTCCTGCGCTGCGGATCCTTACCTCGTTGCAGAGGGAACTTCTGGAACCGTGCACGAGCTGCTTTCTCCGAAAGTGTGCCCTCCTCTGGAGCTTTCGGAGGACGGGCACGCCCTGCGTGTGCCTCAGGCCCCAACCTCGGTTGAATTGAACCGCTTGGATCGATCGAACCGGCACCGTTGTCCGCTTCACCTCTCCGTGCTCTTGGACCTTTAAATATCCACTGAGGAATTCCCGGGTTTCAAGGCCACGTATATCGGAAGTGCCCAACTCTATAAGATCCATTGTAGCCGAAAAGAGAGTAAGGAGACCCATATCCGGACATCTAAGGGAGCTCGAACACCAATGAGAAATTTTGAAGACAAGATGGGTGTCAATGCATGCATACCCAACACAGGTAGTACTACGAGAACATCTTTGAAGGAACCTTGAACAAAATTAAGACAGGCGCCTTTTCCGCGGGCCAACCTGCTTCCTTTATTCTTGGTTGCTCCCCATCACTTGACTCATCCGCTCCCAGGTCGAGCTCCTCCTCGGGCGCACATGCGGCGGGCTCCCAAGGCGAGCTCAAAACGTTAAGCCGTGACCGATTCTTGTTCTTGTCTTCCACTTCCTTGTCTTGTTGCCGGGCGCTCACTTGGTGGGCGCGCTTGCGCTTGCCGGCGGACTCGTTTCTTTGGGCGCACGTGTGCGGGGCTCCCAAGGCGAGCTCAAAATGTTGCTGAGACGCGACCGGTTCTTGTTCTTATCTTCCGCCGCCTTCTCTTTTTGCCGGCGGACTCGTTCTTTGGGCGCACCTCCGCCGGTCTTCCAAGTCGAGCTCCTCCTTGGGTGCAAATGTGCCGGCCTCCCAAGGCGAGCTCAAAACGTTGCTAGGACGTGACCGATTCGTGTTCTTCTCTTCCGTTGCCTTGTCTTTTTGCCGGGCGCTCACTTGGGTGGGCGTGCTTCCGTTTGCCGGCGGACTCGTTCCTTCGGGCGCACATGCGTCGGGCTCCCAAGGCGAGCTCAAAACGTTAAGACGTGACCGATGCCTGTCCTTGTCCGCCGTTGCCTTTTCTTTTTTGCCGGGCGCGCTTCCCTTTTCTGGAGATGGAGTTGTTTCTTAGGGCGCACATGTGCCTGGCTCCCAAGGCGATCTCAAAACGTTGAGCCGTGACCGATTCTTGTTCTTGTCCGTCGTTGGCTTGTCTTTTTGCCGGGCGCTCACTTGGGTGGGCGCGATTCCGTTTGCCGGCGGACTCGTTTCTTTGGGCGCACATGGGCCGGGCTCCCAAGGCGAGCTCAAAACGTTAAGCCGTGACCTGTCCTTGTTCTTGTCCGCCGTTGGCCTGTCTTTTTGCCGGGCGCTCACTTGGGTGGCGCTCTTCCGTTCGCCGCCGGACTCGTTTCCTTGGGCTCACGCGTGCCGGGCTCCTAAGGCGAGCTCAAAACGTTAAGCCGTGACCGATTCTTGTTCTTGTCCGCCGTTGCCCCGTGTCTTTGCCGGGCGATCACTTGGGTGGGCGCGCATCCGTTTGCCGGCGGACTCGTTTCTTTGGGCGCACATGTGAAGGGCTCCCAGGGCGAGCTCAAAACGTTACGCCGTGACCAATTCTTGTTCCTGTCCGCCGTTGCCTTGTCTTTTTGCCGGGCGCTCGCTTGGGTGGGCGCGCTTCCGTTTGCCGGGGGACTCGTTTCTTTGGGCGCACAGGCGACGGGGCTCGCAAGGCGAGGCTCAAAACGTTAAGCCCCGACCAATTCTTGTTCTTGTCCACCGTTGCCTTGTCTTGTTGCCGTGCGCTCACTTGGGTGGGCGCGCTTCCGTTTGCCGGAGACGGAGTCGTTTCTTTGGCCGCACATGTGCCGGGCTCCCAAGGCGGGCTCAAAACGTTAAGCCGTGACCAATCCTTGTTCTTGTCCGCCGTTTTCCTTGTCTTTTTGCCGGGGCGCTCGCTTGGGTGGGCGCGCTTCCGTGTCCCGGCGGACTCGTTTCTTTGGGCGCACATGTGAAGGGCTCCCAGGGCGAGCTCAAAACGTTAAGCCGTGACCAATTCTTGTTCTTGTCCGCCGTTTCCTTGTCTCTTTGCCGGGCGCTCACTTGGGTGGGCGCGCTTCCGTTTGCCGGGGGACTCGTTTCTTTGGGCGCGCAGGTGACGGGCTCCCAAGGCGAGCTCAAAACGTTAAGCCGTGACCAATTCTTGTTCTTGTCCGCCGTTGCCTTGTCTTGTTGCCGTGCGCTGACTTGGGGGGGCGCGCTTCCGTCTGCCGGAGATGGAGTCGTTCCTTTGGGCGCACATGTGCCGGGCTCCCAAGGCGGCCTCAAAACATTAAGCCGCGAGCAATTCTTGTTCTTGTCCGCCGTTTGCCTTGTGTATTTTTGCGGGCGCTCGCTTGGGTGGGAGCGCTTCCGTTTGCCGGCGGACTCGTTTCATTGGGCTCACATGTGCCGGGCTCCCAAGGAGAGCTCAAAATGTTAAGCCGTGGCCGATTCTTGTTCTTGTCCGTCGTTGGCCTGTGCTTTTGCCGGGCGCGCACTTGGGTGGGCCACGCTTCCGTTTGCCGGCGGACTCGTTTCCTTGGGCTCACGTGTGCCGGGCTCCCGAGGCGAGCTCAAAACGTTAGGCCGTGACCAATTCTTGTTCTTGTCCGCCGTTGCCTTGTCTTGTTTCCGTGCGCTCGCTTGGGTGGGCACGCTTCCGTTTGCCGGCGGAGTCGTTTCTTTGGGCTCACGTGTGCCGGGCTCCCAAGGCGAGCTCAAAACGTTAAGCCGTGACCAATTCTTGTTCTTGTCCGCCGTTGCCTTAGCTTTTTCCCGGGCGCTCACTTGGGTGGGCGCGCTTCCGTTTGCCGGCGGACTCGTTTCTTCGGGCGGCACATGTGCCGGGCTCCCAAGGCGAGCCCAAACGTTAAGCCGTGACCAATTCTTGTTCTTGTGCGCCGTTGCCTTGTCCTTTTGCCGGGCGCTCACTTGGGGTGGGCGCGCTTCCGTTTGCCGGCGGACTCGTTTCTTCCTTGGGCGCACACGTGCCGGGCTCCCAAGGCGAGCTCAAAACGTTAAGCCGTGACAATGCTTGTCCTTGTCTGCCGTTGCCTTGTCTTTTTTCCGGGCGCTCACTCGGGTGGGCGCGCTTCCGCTTGCCGCCGGACTCGTTTCTTTGGGCGCACATGTGCCGGGCTCCCAAGGCGAGCTCAAAACGTTAAGCCGTGACCAATTCCTGTTCTTGTCCGCCGTTGCCTTGTCTTTTTGCCGGGCGCTCACTTGGTGGGCGCGCTTCCGTTTGCCGACGGGCTCGTTTCCTTGGGCGCACATGTGCCGGGCTCGCAAGGCGGGCTCAAAACGTTAAGCCGTGACCAATGCTTGTTCTTGTCCGCCGTTGCCTTGTCTTTTTGCCCGGCGCTCACTCGGGTGGGTGCGCTTCCGTTGCGGGCGGACTCGTTTCTTTGGGCGCACATGTGCCGGGCTCCCAAGGGGAGCTCAAAACGTTAAGCCGTGACCAATTCTTGTTCTTCTCCGCCGTTGCCTTGTCTTTTTGCCGTGCGCTCACTTGGGTGGGCGCGCTTCCGTTTGCGGGCGGAGTCGTTTCTTTGGGCGCACATGTGTCGGGCTCCCAAGGGGAGCTCAAAACGTTAAGCCGTGACCAATTCTTGTTCTTCTCCGCCGTTCCCTTGTCTTTTTGCCGTGCGCCCACTTCGGTGGGTGCACTTCCGTTTGCCGCCGGACTCGTTCCTTCGGGCGCACATGTGCCGGGCTCCCCAAGGCGAGCTCAAAACGTTAAGCCGTGACCAATCCTTGTTCTTGTCCGCCGTTGCCTTGTCTTGTTGCCGGGCGCTCACTTGGGTGGGGCCGCTTCCGTTTTCCGGCGGACTCGTTTCCTTGGGCGCACATGTGCCGGGCTCCGAAGGCGAGCTCAAAACGTTAAGCCGTGACCAATGCTTGTCCTTGTCTGCCGTTTCCTTGTCTTTTTGCCGGGCGCTCACTCGGGTGGGCGCGCTTCCGCTTGCCGCCGGACTCGTTTCTTTGGGCGCACATGTGCCGGGCTCCCAAGGCGAGCTCAAAACGTTAGGCCGTGACCAATTCCTGTTCTTGTCCGTCGTTGCCTTGTCTTTTTGCCGGGCGCTCACTTGGTGGGCGCGCTTCTGTTTGCCGACGGGCTCGTTTCCTTGGGCGCACATGTGCCGGGCTCGCAAGGCGAGCTCAAAATGTTAAGCCGTGACCAATGCTTGTTCTTGACCGCCGTTGCCTTGTCTTTTTGCCCGGCGCTCACTTGGGTGGGTGCGCTTCCGTTTGCGGGCGGACTCGTTTCTTTGGGCGCACATGTGCCGGGCTCCCAAGGGGAGCTCAAAACGTTAAGCCGTGACCAATTCTTGTTCTTCTCCGCCGTTGCCTTGTCTTTTTGCCGTGCGCTCACTTGGGTGGGCGCGCTTCCGTTTGCGGGCGGACTCCTTTCTCTGGGCGCACATGTGTCGGGCTCCCAAGGGAAGCTCAAAACGTTAAGCCGTGACCAATTCTTGTTCTTCTCCGCCGTTCCCTTGTCTTTTTGCCGTTCGCTCACTCGGGTGGGCGCGCTTCCGTTTGCCGGCGGACTCGTTTCTTTTGGCGCACCTGTGCCGGGCTCGCAAGGCGAGCTCAAAACGTTATGCCGTGACCAATCCTCGTTCTTGTCCGCTGTTGCCTTGTCTTTTTGCCGGGCGCTCACTTGGGTGGGCGCGCTTCCGTTTGCCGGTGGACTCGTTTCTTTGGGCGCACAAGTGCCGGCCTCCCAATGCGAGCCGCTTCTTGGGCGCCCATGTGCCGTGCTTCCAAACCCGAGCTCAAAACGTTAAGCCGTGACCGATCCTCTTTCTTGTCTTCCCCTGCCTTGTTCTTTTGCCGGGCGCTCCCTTGGTGGGCGCGCTTGCGTTGGCATTCGGACTCGTTTGTTCGGGCGCATTTGTGTCGTGCTCCCAATGCGAGCCGCTCCATGGGTGCCCATGGGGCCGTGCTTCCAACCCGAGCTGAAAACGTTAAGCCCTGACCGATCCTCGTTCTTGTCTTCCGCCGCGTTGTATTTTTGCCGGGCGCTCACTTGGGTGGGCGCGCTTGCGTTGGCATTCGGACTCGTTTCTTTGGGCGCACTTGTGCCGTGCTCCCAACGCGAGCCGCTCCTTGGGCGCCCATCTGCCGTGCTCCCAATGCGAGCTGCTCCTTGGGCGCCCATCTGCCTTGTGCTTCCAATGCGAGCTGTGGCATGCTTCCAACGCGAGCTGCGGCGTGCTCCCAATGCGAGCTGCGCCTTGTGCTTCCAACGCGAGCTGCGGCGTGCTCCCAATGCGAGCTGCGCCTTGTGCTTCCAACGCGAGCTGCGGCGTGCTCCCAATGCGAGCTGCGCCTTGTGCTTCCAACGCGAGCTGCGGCGTGCTCCCAATGCGAGCTGCGCCTTGTGCTTCCAACGCGAGCTGCGGCGTGCTCCCAACACGAGCTTGTGGCGTGCTCCCAATGCGAGCTGCTTCTTGGGCGCCCATCTGCCTTGTGCTCCCAACGCGAGCTGTGGCGTGCTTCCAACCCGAGCTGTGGCGTGCTCCCAATGCGAGCTGCTCGTTGGGCGCCCATCCGCCTTGTGCTTCCAACCCGAGCTGAAAACGTTAAGCCGTGACCGATCCGCGTTCTTGTCTTCCGTTGGCTTGTCTTTTTTCCGGGCGCTCACTTGGGTGGGCGCGCTTGCGGTGGCGTGCTCCCAATGCGAGCTGCTCCTTGGGCGCCCACCTGCCTTTTGCTTCCAACCCGAGCTGAAAACGTTTAAGCCGTGACCGATCCGCGTTCTTGTCTTCCGTTGGCTTGTCTTTTTGCCGGGCGCTCACTTGGTGGGCGCGCTTGCAGTGGCGTGCTCCCAATGCGAGCTGCTCCTTGGGCGCCCATCTGCCTTGTGCTCCCAACCCGAGCTGAAAACGTTAAGCCGTGACCGATCCTCGTCCTTGTCTTCCGCTGGCTTGTCTTTTTGCCGGGCGCTCACTTGGTGGGCGCGCTTGCGGTGGCGTGCTCCCAATGCGAGCTGCTCCTTGGGCGCCCATCTGCCTTGTGCTTCCAACCCGAGCTGTGACGTGCTCCCAATGCGAGCTGCTCCTTCGGCGCCCCTCTGCCTTGTGCTTCCAAACCGAGCTGTGGCGTGCTCCCAATGCGAGCTGCTTCTTGGGCGCCCATCTCCCTTGTGCTTCCAACCCGAGCTGTGGCGTGCTTCCAACCCGAGCCGTGGCGTGCTCCAATGCGAGCTGCGCCTTGGGCGCCCATCTGCCTTGTGCTTCCAACCCGAGCTGTGGCGTGCTTCCAACCCGAGCTGTGGCGTGCTCCCAATGCGAGCTGCTCCTTGGGCGCCCGTCTGCCTCGTGCTTCCAACCCGAGCTGAAAAACGTTAAACCGTGACCGATCCTCGTTCTTGTCGTCCGCTGGCTTGTCTTTTTGCCGGGCGCTCACTTGGTGGGTGCGTTTCGTGCGAAGGGTGGTGCGGGTGAACGCGCTGCTTGTCGGGTCTACCTGAAAATTGGCCTCGGGTCATTCGTAGGGTGGTCGGCTTGCGGTGTGTTGCCGTGTCCGCTTGGTAGCGCATGAGCAGTATTGACGGCAACGCTCATCTTGGGAAGGCACGGTGCAACACCGCAAGTGGTGCTTCTGTGGCTCCCAACGAGGGCTTGCTTCTTCGGTTGTTGGGTCCAAGATTTTCGGTTAAGTTACTTCGATGATGCCTATCACGCATTTCTCTTTCGGTGGAAGTGTCCTTTCGTGTGAAGGGTGGTGCGGTGAATGTGCTGCTTGTCGGGTCTGCTTGAAAATTGGCCTCGGGCCATTCGTAGGGCGGTCGACTTGCGGTGTGTTGCCGTGTCCGCTTGGTAGCGCATGAGCAGTATTGATGGCAACGCTCATCTTGGGAAGGCACGGTGCCAACACCGCAAGTGGTGCTTCTGTGGCTTGCTGTGGCTCCCAACGAGGGCTTGCTTCGTCGGTTGTTGGGTCCAAGATTTTCGGTTAAGTTACTTCGATGATGCCTAACACGCATTTCTCTTTCGGTGGAAGTGTCGTTTCGTGTGAAGGGTGGTGCGGTGAATGTGCTGTCTGCCGGGTCTGCTCGAAAAATGGCCTCGGGTCATTCGTAGGGCGGTCGGCTTGCAGTGTGTTGCCGTATCCGCTTGGTAGCGCATGAGCAGTATTGATGGCAACGCTCATCTTGGGAAGGCACTGGCAAACGAAGCCACACCAACACCGCAAGTGGTGCTCTGGTGGCTTGCTGTGGCTCCCAACGAGGGCTTGCGTCTTTGGTCTTCTTTCGGTTGCTGGGTCCAAGCTTTTCGGTTAAGTGCCTTCGATGATGCCTATCACGCACTTCTCTGCCGGTGGAAGTGTCATTTCGTGTGAAGGGTGGTGCGGCGAATGCTTTGTCTGCCGGGTCTGCCTGAAAATTGGCCTTGGGTCATTCGTAGGGCGGTCGGCTTGCAGTGTGTTGCCGTCTCTGCTTGGTAGCGCATGAGCAGTATGTCTGTTACGTGACTTCGACGACGCCTATCGTGCACTTCTCCATCGGTGGAAGTGTCATTTCGTGTGAAGGGCGGTGCGGTGAATGCGTCGCATGCCGGGTCTGCTGAAAACTGGCCTCGGGTCATTTGTAGGGCGGTCGGCTTGCGGTGTGTTGCCGTCTCCGCTTGGTAGCGCATGAGCAGTGTTGAGGGCGATGCTCGTCCCGGGATGGCACGGCAGAACAGACCTCATTTCCTCCCAAGCGGTGGTGTTTTGGGGCATTTTGTCTTCTCCCGACAAGGGCTTGCATCTTTGCCTTCTCTCGGATTACTTGTCCCTCCCGGTTGCCGGATCCAAGTGTCCAAGATGTTGCCTTCCATGCACTTCCCCGCCGATGGAAGTGTCATTTCGTGCGATGGTTGGTGCGGCTCCACTTGATAGCGCATGAGCCTTAACGTCGGCAATGCTCCCCCTTGGGAAGGCATGGGTAAACAAAAACCCATTTCAACCGCAAGTGTGGCTTGTTGCACGTTTGGTCTCCTTTCGCGTATCTTTGTCCCTCCCGGTTGTCGGTTAAATTAACTACGGCGGTGTTTCCTATCATGCACTTCTCCACTGGTGGAAGTGTCATTTCCGTGCGAAGGGTGGTGCGGTGAGTGCGTTGTTTGTCGGGTCTGCTTGAAAATTGGCCTTGGGCCATTTGTAGGGCGGTCGACTCTCAGCGTGCCGTCGATTCACTCGGTAACACATGAGCGGTAATGTTGGCAATGCTCATCTTCGGAGGCACCGGAAAACAAAGTCCATTTCCATCGCACATTCGATGTGGAGTTTTGGGGTTTGTGGTGGCTTCGCACGAGGGCTTGCCTTTTCATTGTTGGGCCTTTGTGGAGGCCCGTCTTATTGTGCTTGTACTTATTCCATATTGGTATAACTGTGCATACCGAGACCATTTGTAAGAGCAATGATAGGAATCTTTGGCAGGGGCACATCAACGGTGTGATTCCCCTTCGAAAGCGTTTTTTGAGGCTCAATTGTTTTTGGTGGGCAGTGCGGGGTTTGCCTCGCCGTGTGGGAAAACCACACGGCGAAGCTCTTCTAACTTGCTTTCCATCTTCGGTCGCGTTGGATTTGAGAAC